>JARQOD010009387.1:0-31615 GCA_033576555.1 Oophaga sylvatica
TTTCTGAATCATTTAAAGTTAGCTTCTTGGAAAAAAACGGTTTTGTTTCAAAAATAAGGAAATTTCTAAGTGACCCTAAACTTTTGACCGATAGTGTTATACAGAGCTTCTGAGTAATAATATCCCCGGTGATCATGCATTGCCTGTACACTGACACTATATACAGAGCTTCTGAGTAAAAATATCACCGGTGATCACTGTTTTACCTGTACACTGACACTATATACAGAGCTTCGAGTATAATATCACCAGTGATCACTGCATTGCCTGTACACTGACACTTATACAGAGCTTCTGAGTATAATATCACCCGGTGATCATGTTTTTAAACCTGTACACTGACACTATATACAGAGCTTCTGAGTATAATATCACCGGTGATAAACTGTATTACCTGTACATTGACACTATATGCAGAGCTTCTGTGTAAAATGTCACCATGATCACTGTATTACCTGTACACAAAAGGTACTGCCACACTAAACGTTCCCGCTAACGATCACGATAACGACGCTATCGTTGGTGTGATCGTTTTAAAGGTCGCTAGTAGCTGCCATACTTGACGATCTCTTTAAAACGTCGTATCAGCGGTTAGCGACCTTTTTAACGACTTTGGCGGTCGTTGGGATGTGCCACACTGCATGTACTGTGAAAGATCACGACCTCGATAGGCGTGACTGAGCGCGACCTTTTGCACGCCCCTCGTCACAGATTGGTGGTCACTATGTGTGTCATAGATATTTATCACAGCTCTTCCGCTTTGTGATTGGATGACCGCGTCATAAAAAACGACGTATCAGCACTCCATTGCTCCCGGCAGAAGCGGTTCTTTCAAATCACCCAGTGTGTCCTGCTAGTTTTGGGTAGCTACTGCGATCTGGTTACGCCACTATTTCGGTTGCTACGTTCTGGAGTTTTTGCGATCCAGTCTGTGGAGTATCCTCTGCGATCCAGTTTGTGACGCTAGTTTCCCTTTTTTTTTTTTTTTCAGAATCACACAAGTTTTGTAAGGTAGGTAATTTTTTTTGTCACATTTAATTTTTCTTTTGTGTTTCGGATTCAGCCCTCCGCACGGTTTATAAAAAGAGCTCAATAAAGTTATCAATTCAACCAAATCTGGAGCGGGGGCCGAAGAAGTTTATGTCCCCCAACTTGGTACTTTGATCTGTTCGCATTCACAAGGGACCAAGAAGTACCCAGAGAAGGGACATCCGTGTGGAATGTAGACCAGTGATCCAGCCGACACCCCTGTCATATATGTAAGTACCTTTGTATTACAACACATTTTAATGTACATGCCAAAGTGGACTTAAAATTAAAAAATATATTGTGAAATGTAGTAAAAATGGCTGATTAATCCCTTCACGTACTGATAATTTATCTAGCTCAACGGTTGAGGCCTATCCATTTACAAGTGTCGTTTTCACATTTTTGCTGTATATGGGTGTTATAGTGAGAAGAATTATTTCTTTTTCTTTGTGATTTAACTTTGTTTTTTGTTCATGCAGACACAGAAGAGTCCGTCTCCACACCTCCGACTGAACAAGACAGCATGGCGTTGATCCAAAATTGAAGAAGAGCCACCATCCTCATCTGTGCGGAGGCGGCTTTTTACTTTCAGAAGGAAAAGGAAGGCCCACCTCGGCTACTCCGAATTGGTGGAAATTGCGAAACAAGTGCTAACAGCAGAAAAACAACCTAAAATAACAGGGTTTGCATATTTTGCGAATGAGAGGCTCCCTACACTGGATCCTGTTCAGCGGCTTCATGCAGAGAGACTCATGTTTGAGGTACTGAATCAAGCGTCTTTTGGAACCCGGACAACAGATATGTCGTGATGCCAAGACCGCAGTACCCGGACTACTCATGGCGCACAATCCAATCCAGTTCAGCGGCTTCATGCTGAGAGACTGATGTTAGAGGTACTGATCAAGCGTCTTTTGGAAACCTGGATAACAGATATGTCGTCATGCCAAGACCGCAGTACCCGGACTACTCATGGCCGCACAATCCTGTGCCAAACCCAAACGTTGGTGCTCCCCCTTATTGTTATACACCGCAGAGACAGCGTGGTAATGGCAACGATCCCTCTTACCAGCAGATGTAGTTTTTAAAATTTTTTCCAAAATTTTTTTTTGTTGTCTATTATTTTTTTTACATTGTTACCTTTTTAATAAAAAAAAACTTATTTATCTAATGAATTGTGGTCTTTTATTCTTATGTGATGTCAACTATTAAAATGTTGTATTTTTATTACATCTACTTGTCACACACGGGGTCATGGTACTACTACAGCTATCATAGGTGTTCCATCATAGGGAAAAAAAATCTAAAATTAACATTTCTTTTTAAAGGCCCCTGGTCACACTAGCGCTAAAACCTTATACTAAAAATTAATACACCACACCTGCGTAAGATTAACGTGAATTATTAAATATATATTATTTTTCATATATATTTTTTTTTAAATAAATAAAATTTAAATAAAAACAAAACATTAACATAATAAAATAAAAAATTATTAACAAAATATGAACATAAAAACAAATTATTTACAAAAAATAAATTAATGAGGGCCCCGGAGTCCAGAAAATTGTCTCTCCTGCATCATCCCGTGGTGATGCAGAGCTCCCATGGCAGTTTGCAGCGCTATGACTGCTGAATTCATGCCTGCCACAGCTGAATCCATGCCTGCACGGCTGAATTCATGGCTGTGGCAGCTGAATTCATTGCAGACACAGCGCTGCTCATGGCCGCCACTGCGGTATGCATTGCCGCCATCAGCCGCGGTGGGACAGGAACAGGTCCGGGGGCAGTTGGGATTTCTGTGGAGGTAAAAGTAACAGTTAACCAGGGAATTCTGTTGAAACATCTACATGTACATGTTATGTTTGTTAACACTTACGGTTTTCCTCAGAGGACCCGCTTACTGCCCACCCTGATCCTGTTGCTCCGCCGGCTAGGGAAAAAATGAAAAAAATTTTATATCACAACAGTCATTACACATAAGACCTTACAAAGTTCTCAAACTTGTCTGAAGCTTATATAATGTGCGTTAATTACCTGATGGGGAGCCTGCATCCGTGTGACGGGATGATGTGGAGAGAAGGCAACGTCGGGGGAAGGGCTGGAACCCACCGAGTCACGAGGGGGGGTTGCTGCCGGTGAAGGGGTGGAGAGGGAGGTGATGCTGGTGGTGGAGGGTAGCCGGGGAAGAAGATGGAGATGGAGGTGGAGGGGTAACTGGGGACGGTGGAGCAGCTGGTGCTGGTGAAGGTGGTGCTGTAAATGAAATATACAATTCAGAATCCCTATTATCACTGCCGGTACTCCCAAGAAAGAAAGAACAGAGAGAAAGAAAAAGAACAGAGAAAGAAAGATGGAAAGAAAAAAAACTACTGAATAATGGCCCCATATACTGCTGTATACTGTATAATAGCTCCACATAATGCTCCTTACTGAATAATGGCCCCATATACTGCTGCATACTGTATAATAGCTCCACATAATGCTCCATACTGAATAATGGCCCCATATACTGCTGCGTTCATGTGCGTTTGTCGTGCGCTGCGCCTTTTCCGGTGTGCGCCCATACGCTAGACGCTACATGTTGCATTATTTTTTTTTCCGGTCAAAATAGACAGAGATGATTGAGACAGAGATGATGGAGACAGAGATGATAGAAATGTGACACATAGACAACGCATGCGCCAAAAAAATGGGGCCCTAGATTTCTATGTACGCCCTTGCCCTCATCAATACTCACTGTGAGGCCTGCGTAGCTGCGCCCGGATGCTGGCGACCTTCTCGCTGGACCGGTATCGGAGGTCCGCCAGCTTTTTCGGATCTGCGCTGTGGTCCGCTGTACATTAAAGCGACGCACCAGCCCCGCCGGATCCTCTGCAGGACAACCTTTTTGTGGCGCATAGGATGCGCCACAGGTAGCCTGCAGTCATAGCCCCATCTGTCCACCCTGCTAATTAAATAGCGGACCTCTCCCTCCGTCCATTTTGCGCCGCGCTGTGTCGCCGCCATTTTCTGCACGCATTGGGCAACGCTAGCGTCATGACGTCACAGCGTGCGCACGTTCCATTACGTGCGCCCGCACTCTCGACGCAAAACGATATTGCGCTTGCAAAGTGACTGCAGCAGTCGCGCCTAGCCATACACGTTCCAAGCTAGGCGATCATAATGGCATCTCATATCTGTGTGGCTTGAGCTCGATAACCGTCACCTTGCGAACACAATGGCCTCGCTTATCTGTGAATAGCTGTATATGTATGACGGGAGCTCCCCTTGCGATCACAATGGCCTCGCTTATCTGTGAATAGCTGTATATGTATGACGGGAGCTCCCCTTGCGATCACAATGGCCTCGCTTATCTGAATAGCTGTATATGAATGACGGGAGCTCCCTTGCGATCACAATGGCCTCGCTTATCTGTGAATAGCTGTATATGTATGACGGGAGCTCCCCTTGCGATCACAATGGCCTCGCTTATCTGTGAATAGCTGTATATGTATGACGGGAGCTCCCCTTGCGATCACAATGGCCTCGCTTATCTGTGAATAGCTGTATATGAATGCGATACTATCCCCACAAGTTATAGCTGAGGTGATGTGGTCACCAATCAGAGCTGAAGGGGTTAATGAAAGAAAACAAAGTCCCGCCTCCGCCGCTGACTAATGCATCGTTAACGAGGTCGCACATTGTTCACAAAAGTGCCACACTCAGCGATATATACTTACCAGCGGGGCGCCGACGATAAAATAGGGTCCGGAACGATGTCAGCGACGAGCGAGATCACAGCAGGAAGCTCGTCGCTGGAAGCTGCCGCACTGAACAATATCGCTAACGGGATCGCTAATAGTGACGTTTTTTTAGCGATCTCGTTAGCGATATTGTTTAGTGTGGCATACCCTTAACAGTAAATACAGAGTTCCTGTGTACAATGGCACTTAGTATTTTGTTTTTTTATTAATGATCAGTATTGTTGTATTCAATCACTATGTGGTGGTAATATATGATCTGGTCATGTTTGTGGCGGTATTTGTTCCTTGTATGTGGCATTATTCAGTCACTATGTGGTGGTAATATGTGATCTGGTCATGGGTTGTGGCGGTATTTGTTCCTTATATGTGGTATTATTCGGTCAGTATATGGTGGTAGTATGTGGTCTAGTCATGGTGTGACAATATTTGTCCATTGTATATGGTATTAATGGTCATTTAAAAAAAATGTATGTGACTCATTCCCTTAAAGAAAAATACATAAAAATATATTTATTTTTAATAGTTTAGCGTAGAGTAGGGCCCGGCCAAAAGAGTCTATCGTGTCATGGTGGCAGCTTAAAAATTCTTTTGGCCAGAACAAAAGCTGCTGGTTATGAATGTGATCTGGTGTTAGATGGGAACTGTTAATATCTGATTGGTGAGGACGTAGTGGAGAAGTTGAGTTTTTCCAAGAGTGGGCGGTGGGACAGTGGAGGCGGAGCTGGGGTGGAGCCTAGCAGAGTCTCAAGGGTGCCTGAAAATTTTGCCAGTATGGGGCCCTAAAATTCCTAGTGGCAGCCCTGGCACCATTCACATGTTGTCATAGGCCCACCGTTAGTAGTGGCCAACCCAGTAGTTGGATGTCTTGTAATCATACATTTATTACCTATTCTGTGGTTCGGTGATAAACACTATTTGTGAGATGACCCCAATAAATCTCCTATGTCTTATCTTTCTAGCCATGCAGCTGTGTCTCTGACTATATTGACCGCTGATGAAATCCAGGTTGGAGGTTAATATAGTTATTTTTCTACCTAACTGAATTAATCTCTAAGTTACTGTATACTTCTCGACATTTCTTGATTTATGACCGTATATTATACTGTAAATTAGGGTAAAGAGAAGATAACGATACTTGATGGAAGTACAGACCTTTTTGATGACCAATTCACAGAAAAATCTGCCTCCCTTACCACTGTCGGACACAGTAAGGAGAGAGTCCCACAAGGAAATAAAAAAAAAAGCGGTGAGTGCCGTGAATGTACTTCTCCTCATGAAGTAAATCATAACAATGCATGTTGTCAATCTGTTAACCTGCATGTTGAAGCTCTAACATGGGTGATCTAACAATATTTTGGGAGCATAGTATGTTGATTACCGTATATACTCGTGTATAAGCCGACCCGTGTATAAGCCGACCCCCCTAATTTTGCCACAAAAAACTGGGAAAAATTATTGACTCGTGTATAAGCCGGGTGTATAAACTGCCTTCCTGCTCTGTGCTGCCCCCGTCCTGCTCCTTGCTCCCCATCCAGCTCTGTGCTCCCCCATTCTCCTCTGTACTCCCCCCTCCTGCTCCGTCCTCCGCTGTGCTCCCCCATTCCTTCTCTGTCCTCCTATGCCCCCCGTCCTGCTCCGTGCTCCTCTGTGCCCCCATCCTCCCTGTCCTGCTCCATGCTTCCCCCGTCCTCTCCACGCTTCCCCGTCCACTGATCTCCCCCCCCGTCCTGCTCCATGCTTCCCCATCCTCCTCCATGCTTCCCCCGTCCTGCTCCATGCTTCCCCCGTCCACCGATCTCCCCCCCTCCTGCTTCCCCCGTCCGCTCCAGCTTCCCCGTCCTCCTCTATGCTTCCCCCGTCCACCGTTCTCCCCCCCCCGTCCTGTTCCGTGCGCCTTGTCCTCTCCTCCATCATACTCACCCCTCCCCTGTGCCATCGCTGAGCGTCCCTGCAATCCTGCGTTGTTCCTGGCTTCTGTAGCTCTTCAGCACTGTGCGGTGATGTAATATCGCTCATTAAGGCCATGAATATGGAGGCCACGCCCATGGGAGTGGCGTCGCGTCCATATTACATGACCTTAATGAGCGGTATTACATCACTGCTCAGTGCTGAAGAGCTACAGGAAGCCGGGAGAGCGCAGGATTGCAGGGACGCTCAGCGATGGCACGGGGAGGGGTGAGTATGATCCCAGCCACCGGCTCCTGCCGTGGCATCCCCTCCCCTGCTGGTTTCTGCCCTATGACTCGTGTATAAGCCGAGGGGGCATTTTCAGCATGAAAAAAGGTGCTGAAAATCTTGGCTTATACACGAGTATATACGGTAGTTATCTTGAAAATTTCACACTTCTGGTCCTTTCAGGAAGAGTTTTAATCAGGCTCCTTATCATCAGAGGCAGGATTGCAATGACAGGCAACATTTCCATACACAGTTGATAAAGAATCCATCAACCACAATAGCTGATATCACAGCTGACCTGATCCCCTCCCATCACAATTACCTTTATACACCTTCATTAGACACTTTAATGCTAAAGATAAGGTCACGGTCTTTTGTTGTGGCTAATGTAGATGTGTTGTTTCATAAAGCAAAAGAAAGTTAAAGTCTAAAAAAGCCCCAGATAGAATGTGAAAATAGCAGTATTTCTACTTTTTATTTTTAATACAGGTTGTGATGTGTTTAAAAAAAAGTAAAAAAAATGTAAAAAAGTACACTTAACACAAAAAATTAATAGGTAATTTTCTGAGCATTTATAGTTCAATGTCCAGACCTGATTCTCTAGAGATTTGGGCCAGACCAATTCCTATATACAAACCCTAGACCAGACCCCTCATCTATATGGAGGTGAGACTGAAAACCCCATTAATACAGACTTCAGAATCAAACCGTCAACTAAACAAACCCACAGAAGCAAGAAGAGATCACTTTACAAACCTCAAATCAGATGTGCATATAGTCACCTCTTACTTTTTCTATACTTTTTTCACTCCCAACAAAGTGAGACAATGACCTAACTACTGTCCCATTTACTAATACTTGTGTAGGTGAAGTAGATAATTTCTGTTACACTGGAGTGCGGAGTGTTGGGACTGTTCCTGGTCTTTACCTTAGAACTCTCGGAAAGAGCATACCTCCTTCAAAATCTGACTCTTGGTCATGGTCCTTAAAACTTGGCACCAACAGGCAACAGGGACACTTTAGAAAAGTGTGGAGTGATTAGACAAATGAACCTGAGCGTCATCAGAAAGAGAACACCAGGACCATGCAAGTCTCCTCATACTGGCATGCCAAACCTGGCATGTTACTCTCCAGAAGGACAAACCTTACCGCTTAGATCCCAGTCTTAGCCTCTCACCTAGCCAAATCAGATATCATACTTTGCACTGACGAGGGGCAAAACGCTGAAACACAGTTTATGTTAAAAGGTTAATATTGACTTGTAGGATTGCTACTTCCAGTAGGTGGCAGTCGAGCTTAAGTCCTTCCTCTTCCTCTCTGAAGAGACAATTTGCATACCAGAATGTAACAAACCCATAGGAGGATATAAAGAGGTACTCAGGAGGAGGGCCAATGGGGGCAAAACTTAGAGTTTTAACTATGTCTGTAGCAAAATCTAGAGGCAAGACGAAGGTCAATGTTAGAGGTAGGTCAAAACACGAATAAACTTTCTTAAACAGGCAAAGGTCCACGACTGATTCCATGGTTAAAGGTACATTTCTGCAACACTTAAGCTGCAGCTTCCTTTTCAAATGGAAATCACAATGTTTCACTGCAAACGTCACACAATGGATCTCACTAGCATCCAGGGGACCACATTGACTTATTATTTGGTCTGTTGGGTTCCAAAAGGTTTTATTAAGTAGACACCCTTTTTATTTTCCGGTAAACCCGTTAATGGATAGTTCTGGTTAAGTTTCTTTTGATATTATACATTGATTGACTTTTCCTAGTGGTAATAGTAAAATATAGTGAATTAAACCATTTAGTATGGTATTAAATGATATCACTGCACATTTTTCTCATTTTTTCTTTTCTTTTACAGGCTCTCCGCTGGCTTCATCTATCTGCAGCTCAGACAAAAGAAATCTGTGACAAGTAGAAAGGAAAGATAATAGCAATCTGTGAAATCCCAGCTGCTCTAGAGTTTAGAAAGCCCCTAAATTTCTCAATCATTGATTGCGTTAATATAGCCCATTTAGCCTGAGGCTGTACGAAAAAAAATCCTAGATCAGAAGTTGCTTTAGGCTCTGCTCACATCGACTTTGGAGGCTCCATTAAGATGAAGGAAGACATGCTTAACAAAATAAAGTAGCAGTCCTGTAATATGCTGGACACATAAAGATACCCAAAATACTTTACTATAATCAACAATGTCATTAAGTGTCATTTGTATTCCTGTGACAGTGTCACTGGCACGGTATATGAGGGGAGATATGTGTCACGGAGATTGCGTTCTTCCATGATCTAGAAACCCATAAATTTCTCTTCAGCATGCTAGGTGCTGAAGGAGTTAATCACCATGTTATGGGATGGGTTTGTAGGTGAGTAGGTAAGAGATGGGTAGGACACCTACTCACCATATCTCCACCTCAAGGGTGTGGCTGGGATGTTAAATGTACAGTCAGTGTTTTTTTCTCTCTGTTGTGGTTTGGAGAGGACTCCAGATGTACAGTCATGGCCAAAAGTTTTGAGAATGACACAAATATTAATTTTTACAAAGTCTACTGCTTCACTTTTTCTAATGGCAATTTGCATATACTCCAGAATGTTATAAAGAGTGATCAGCTTAACAGCAATTACTTGCAAAGTCAATATTTGGCTAGAAAATGAACTTTATCCCCCAAAACACATTTCAACATCATTGCAGCCCTGCCTTAAAAGGACCAGCTAACCTCTTTTCAGTGATTGCTCCATTAACACAGGTGTGGGTGTTGATGAGGACATGGCTGGAGATCAATCTGTCATGATTAAGTAAGAATGACACCACTGGACACTTTAAAAGGAGGCTGGTGCTTGGCATCATTGTTTCTCTTCTGTTAACCATGGTTATCTCTAAAGAAACAAAGTGCAGTCATCATTGCAATGCACAAAAATGGCCTAACAGGGAAGAGTATCGCAGCTAGAAAGATTGCACCTCAGTCAACAATCTATCGCAATCAAGAACTTCAAGGAGAGAGGTTCTATTGTTGCCAAAAAGGCTCCAGGGCGCCCAAGAAAGACCAGCAAGCGCCAGGACTGTCTCTTAAAAGTGTTTCAGCTGCGGGATCGAGCTACCAGCAGTGCAGAGCTTGCTCAGGAATGGCAGCAGGCAGGTGTGAGTGCATCTGCACTGCACTGTGAGGTGGAGACTCTTGGAGCAAGGTCTGGTCTCAAGGAGGGCAGCAAAGAAGCCACTTCTCTCCAGAAAAAACATCATGGACAGACTGATATTCTGCAAACGGTACAGGCAGTGGACTGCTGAGGACTGGGGTAAAGTTATTTTCTCTGATGAATCCCCTTTTCGATTGTTTGGGACATCAGGAAAACGCCTCATTCGGAGAAGACAAGGTGAGCGCTACCACCAGTCTTGTCTCATGCCAACTGTTAAGCATCCTGAAACCATTCATGTGTGGGGTTGCTTCTCAGCCAAGGGAATCGGCTCTCTCACAGTCTTGCCTAAAAACACAGCCATGAATAAAGAATGGTACCAAAATGTCCTCCATGATCAACTTCTCCCAACCCTCCAAGAGCAGTTTGGCGATCAACAATGCCTTTTCCAGCATGATGGAGCACCTTGCCATAAAGCAAAGGTGATAACTAAATGGCTCAGGGAACAAAACATAGAGATTTTGGGTCCATGGCCTGGAAACTCCCCAGATCTTAATCCCATTGAGAACTTGTGGTCAATCATCAAGAGACGGGTGGACAAACAAAAACCTAAAAATTCTGACAAAATGAAAGCATTGATTGTGCAAGAATGGACTGCTATCAGTCAGGATTTGGTCCAGAAGTTGATTGAGAGCATGCCAGGGAGAATTGCAGAGGTCGTGAAGAAGAAGGGTCAACACTGCAAATATTGACTTGCTGCATTAACTCATTCTAACTGTCAATATAAGCTTTTGTTACTCATATGTTTGCAATTATATTTCTGTCTGTGATAAAAACATCTGTCAAACACACATAAAAACCAGAGGGCAGCAGATCATGTGAAAATATAATATTTGTGTCATTCTCAAAACTTTTGGCCATGACTGTAGCTCCAGGCAGACATATGGACTTTGCCATACATTATCTTTTTGTTTTGCCGTTATGCCAGAAAGGCCATGTTTACTTTACTGAACCCTACTATGGTTTATGCTGTTCCATAATAAACCAGCAGGTGTTTTACCAGAAGCGTTCCTGTGTCTATTTGGAAGCAGCTGAGTGAGTCAACCCCTCACATTATCTATCTATCTATCTATCTATATCTATCTATCTATCTATCTATCTATCTATCTATCTATCTATCTATCTATCTATCTATCTATCTATCATCTATCTTTTATGTTTCGGTAGCTGAGGAGTGAAGGCAAAAAAGGCAATACACCAGAGCAGTTGGAATCTATGAGATTGCAGTACCCTGACTAACCACCACAACTAGAGGCAGCCGTGGAGCGTTCCTACTTTGGTCCTAGACGCCTCGTCACAGCCTGAGAAACTAGCTACACCTAAAGATAGAAAGAGGAAAGCTATCTGCCCCGGAGCAGTCCCCAAAGACATAGAAAGCCCCCAAACATGTAATGGCGGTTAGACAAGAAGAAATACTGACACAGACAGAAAATAGAATGAGCAAACGTTGGGGCCCAAACTATCTAAATAGGAAAGGATAGGAAGGGTACTTACTACAATCTCAAAAAACCCTGAAAAGCACCAACTCTACTAATTTCAAAAACACCTGAGATCACACGAACTCTACCACCTAAATTAGCTCTCTGGTGTAACAAAATCAAAACAACAGCCACTGAAAAAACTGGAAAAAGCAAAATGTACAAACATCAGTGGCTGAACAAAACTGAGAGGGAAAAGCCCCTGGAGGGGACCCAGAAGGCCCCCACAGAAGTGCAGGACAAAATTCAAAAATCAAGCACAAAAACAAAAAGAAGAAAATGTCTTATCTGTTAGCAGGAGATGCAGACTCAACACAGCAGGCTACAAAGGAAACAGGAATCAAGGATTGAGACCAGAGCAATTGATCACCGGCAACCCTGATGGGAAGGCAACTCCCTTATATAAGACCAGTCAGTAACACCTGATTCCCAATCCTCACAATCTTCACTGGGCAGACCAGTACCGCTTGTAACCACCAGAGGGAGCCTCTGCTCAGAACTCATCTCAAGCCCATTCACAACAGTACCCCCCCTTGAGGAGGGGTCACCGAACCCTCATTTGAGCAACCAGGTCGGTCAGGATGAGTTCTATGATACGCACGGATGAGTCTCCTAGCATGGATGTCCGAAGCAAACACCCAAGAATTGTCTTCCTGACCATAACCTCTCCACTTAACCAAATACTGGAGTTTCCGTCTAGAAAAACGAGAATCTATATTTTATCAACCACATACTCCAGATTGCCCTCAACCAAAACAGGGTCAGGAGGCACAGCAGTAGGAACCACTGGCTCAACAAACCTCTTCAACAAGGACTTGTGGAACACGTTATGGATCTTAAATGTCCCTGGAAGAAGCAAACGAAAAGAAACAGGATTAAGAATCTCCATGATCTTATAAGGTCCAATGAACTAGGCTTAAATTTAGGAGATGCTACTCTCATAGGAATATTTTTTGAGGACAACCAGACCAAGTCCCCTACTCTAAACCGAGGACCATCAGTCCTATGCCGGTTAGCAAACCGCTGGGCCCTCTCCTGAGAGAGGGACAACCTCTCCACTACCTGGTCCCAAATCTGTTGCATACGCTCCACAACAGAGTCAACACCTGGACAGACAGAAGCCTCCGTCTGTCCTGAAGAAAATCGAGGGTGAAACCCAGAATTACAGAAAAACGGAGACATCAAAGTGGCAGAGCTAGCCCTATTATTAAGAGCAAACTCAGCCAAAGGCAAAAAAGAGACCCAGTCATCCTGATCAGCAGACACAAAGCATCTTAGATAAGTCTCCAATGTCTGGTTTGTTCTCTCAGTTTGACCATTGGTCTGAGGGTGAAACGCCGAGGAGAAAGACAATTGAACACCCAGTTTAGAACAAAAGGTCCTCCAAAATCTGGAAACAAACTGGACTCCTCTGTCAGACACAATGTTCTCAGGAATGCCGTGTAAACGAACCACGTGCTGAAGGAACAACGGCACCAATTCAGAGGAGGAAGGCAACTTAGGTATGGCACAAGATGTATCATCTTGGAAAACCTATCATAAATCACCCAGATGGCGGTCATTCTCTGAGAAACAGGGAGGTCGGAAATGAAATCCATAAGATATGGGTCCATGGTCTCTTGGGCACAGGCAATGGCATCAATAAACCACTAGAGCGAGAGCAAGGCTTGGAGCGAGAGAAGTCCCGCAGGACTGCACAAATTCCCTGACATCACGAGACAAGGTAGGCCACCAAAAGGACCGATTAACCAAGTCTCTGGTACCAAAAATTCCGGGATGACCAGTCAACGCGGAACAATGAATCTCAGACATCACACTCCTTTTCCACTGGTCCGGGACAAACAATTTTCCAACAGGGCAGCGCTCGGGCCTATCCTCCTGACACCCCTCCAGAGCAAGTCTCAAATTGGGTGAGATGGCGGAAAGAACTACACCCTCTTTCAAAATAACAGAAGGATCAGATAACTCAGGAGATCCGCAAGGAAACTCCTCGAGAGGGCATCCACCTTAACATTCTTAGTGCCAGGAAGAAAGGAAACCACAAAATTAAAACGTGTGAAAAACAAGGCCCACCTGGCCTGTCTAGGATTAAGTCGCTTGGCAGATTCCAATAAACCAGATTCTTATGGTCCGTAAGGACCACCACCTGATGTTTGGCTCCCTCCAGCCAATGTCTCCACTTTTCAAAAGCCCACTTCTTTGGCCAAAAATCTCCCGATTACCCACGTCATAATTACGTTCAGTAGGAGAAAATTTTCGAGAGAAAAAGGCACAAGGGTTACTTTTAGAGGTCTCAGGATCTCTTTGGGACAAAACGGCACCTGCCCCAATTTCAGAGGCATCAACCTCCACCTGAAATGGCAGAGAAACATCAGGCTGCCGTAGAACAGGAGCAGAAGTGAATCTCTGCTTAAGTTCCTGAAATGCAGAGACTGCCTCAGGAGGCCAATTTACCACATCAGAACCTTTTTTGGTCAAATCAGTTAATGGTTTAACAATAACCGAGAAATTACCAATAAATTTACGATAAAAATTGGCAAAACCCAAAAATCTTTGAAGAGCCTTTAATGAAGTAGGTTGGACCCAATCACAGATGGCCTGAACCTTGACCGGTCCATTTCAATAACAGATGGGGACAAAATGAATCCCAGAAATGAGATCCTCTGTACGCCAAAAAGACACTTTGATCCCTTCACATACAGAGCATTCTCTCTTAAAATCTGGAATACAGTTCGAACATGTTTCACATGAGAGTCCCAGTCATTGGAAAAAATCAAGATATCATCCAAATAAACAATCAGAAATTTATCCACAAAATCCCTGAAAATGTCATTCATGAAGACTGGAAGACAGAAGGAGCATTAGTGAGCCCAAAGGGCATCACAAGGTACTCAAAATGCCCTTCAAGGGTATTGAATGCCGTCTTCCATTCATCCCCATGCTTAATGCGAATAAGGTTATATGCCCCCCTGAGGTCAAGCTTGGTAAACCAAGTAGCATTTTTCACCCTGGAAAACAGGTCAGAAATCAAGGGTAACGGATATTGATATTTCACAGTAATATTGTTCAAAAGACGATAATCAATACACGGCCTCAATGAACCATCCTTTTTGGCCACAAAGAAAAAACCGGCACCCAAGGGTGAAGAGGATGGTCTGATATGACCCTTCTCCAATGACTCCTTGATATAAGACCGCATAGCTCATGTTCAGGTACAGACAAGTTAAAAAGGCGACCTTTAGGGAATTTACTACCAGGCACTAATTCAATAGCGCAGTCATAGCTCCTATGGGGAGGCAAGGATGCAGATTTACTTTCGCTAAACACATCAGAAAAATCAATCAAAAAGTCAGGAACATCCTGAGCCTGGGGGAGGCAGAAAAAAAGGAGTATTGGTATTAACACATTGGCAGCCCCAACTGGTTACAGACACAGATTTCCAATCCAAAACAGGATTATGAGATTCTAACCAAGGAAAACCCAGTACGATAATGTCATGCAGATTATACAGAACCAAAAATTTGCAGCTCTCCTGATGATCAGGTTCAACCTCATTATCACCTGAGTAGAGAACTGAGGTTTATTCTCAGCCAAAGGGGTAGAATCGATCCCCAGAAGGGAATAGACTTCCGTAGGGGTGTCAAGGGAAACCCACAACGTTTAGCAAAATCATAATCCATCAGGTTAATAGCTGCTCCCGAATCAACGAAAGCCTGAGCAGAAAATGTGGACAGAGAGCATATCAGAGTAACAGTTAATAAAAACTTAGTCTGAACAGTACCCAAGACAACTGAGCGTGCAAAACGTCTTCCCCGCTTAGGGCAGACCGAAATAGCATGAGAGGCATCACCACAGTAGAAACATAACCCATTGTGCTTCCGAAACTCATGACGCTGTCCCAGAAACCACTCTATCACACTGCATGGATTCAGAAGCAGGTTCACAAGGCAACACTATCCCACGCATACTTCTCCGCTCACGCAAACGTCTGTCAATTTGAATTGCTAATGACATAGAATCATTGAGACCAGAGGGGACAGGGAATCCCACCATAACATCCTTTACATTATCTGACAGACCCTTCCGAAAAAGGGCTGCCAAAGCGTCGTCATTCCATTTGGTCAGGACTGCCCACTTACGGAATCTCTGACAGTATAACTCAGCGTCATCAAGCCCCTGATTTAATGACAACAAGGCTTTTTCAGCTTGATCAGTGACATTAGGCTCATCGTACAATAACCCCAAAGCCTGAAAAAATGCATCAACATCACTCAAGACAGGATCCCCAGGTGTCAGGGAAAAAGCCCAATCCTGAGGATCGCCGCGCAGGAGAGAGATGACAATTTGAACCTGCTGCGCTGCGTTCCCTGAGGACTTAGATTTTAAAGCAAAAAATAATTTACAGTTATTTTTGAAATTCTGAAACTTAGCTCGATCCCCTAAAAACAAATCTGGCATGGGAATCCTAGGTTCCACCACAGGCAACCTAGCAAGATATGCAGCAATACTCCGAACCTCAGTGGCAAGCTGATCCACACGGCCAGACAACTGTGCAAACTCCATTAGAGAAAAAATCCTCCCCAGCACCCAGAGATACAGAGGGAAAAAAAAAAGAAAGCAATAAACAGAAAAATATCTCTGACAACTCTGACAACCGTTTTTTCTTTCACAATATCTTTCCCTTCTGTGAGTACCATTCAATTTTTGGGCCGGTGATACTGTTATGTTTCGGTAGCTGAGGAGTGAAGGCAAAAAAGGCAATACACCAGAGCAATTGGAATCTATGAGATTGCAGTACCCTGACTAACCACCACAACTAGAGGCAGCCGTGGAGCGTTCCTACGTTGGTCCTAGACGCCTCGTCACAGCCTGAGAAACTAGCTACACCTAAAGATAGAAAGAGGAAAGCTATCTGCCCCGGAGCAGATCCCCAAAGACATAGAAAGCCCCCAAACATGTAATGGCGGTTAGACAAGAAGAAATACTGACACAGACAGAAAATAGAATGAGCAAACGTTGGGGCCCAAACTATCTAAATAGGAAAGGATAGGAAGGGTACTTACTGCAATCTCAAAAAACCCTGAAAAGCACCAACTCTACTAATTTCAAAAACACCTGAGATCACACGACCTCTACCACCTAAATTAGCTCTCTGGTGTAACAAAATCAAAACAACAGCCACTGAAAAAAACTGGAAAAAGCAAAATGTACAAACATCAGTGGCTGAACAAAACTGAGAGGGCAAAAGCCCCCGGAGGGGACCCAGAAGGCCCCCACAGAAGTGCAGGACAAAATGCAAAAATCAAGCACAAAAACAAAAAGAAGAAATGTCTTATCTGTTAGCAGGAGATGCAGACTCGACACAGCAGGCTACAAAGGAAACAGGAATCAAGGATTGAGACCAGAGCAATTGATCACCGGCAACCCTGATGGGAAGGCAACTCCCTTATATAAGACCAGTCAGTAACACCTGATTCCCAATCCTCACAATCTTCACTGGGCAGACCAGTAACGCTTGTAACCACCAGAGGGAGCCTCTGCTCAGAACTCATCTCAAGCCCATTCACAACATATCTATCTATCTATCTATGTGAAAAACTGCAGCAATGCTGGATCATCCAGTAAAAGTGTACTTTATACATCCATATTCAGTCCCATTGCCCCAGTGTATAACTTCCAGTCTCTCACCATGATGTCTGCCTTTACTAACAATTGTGTGGCTGGTGGTAAAGAGGTCACGGAGAGCAGTGAGTCCTGTAAAAGAAGCCACTGTTGTAACAAGTCTATTCATGACATTGTTTTCCCCCAAAATGCTCCAACATCACCTGAGAGTGATATTATTGAGAAGCAGAAGGAACCGCCACACCTCAGCCACTAAGTGGAGACCACGTAATGTTACAAACTGGGGTCACCGTTTGCTGAGGAGCAGAGGGCAGAAAAGGTACCATCACTCTGCTGACTCCATAACTGCAGAGTCCAAACCTCATCTGGCATTAACATCAGCACAAAAATGGACCCGGGAGCATCATGACATGGGTTTCCATGTCTAAGTAGTCGCATTCACGCCTTACATCACAAAGCACAATGTCAAATGTTAGATGCAGTGGTGTAAAGCTACCACGACTGGACTCTGGAGCAGTGTAAACTGTTATGTTTCGGTAGCTGAGGAGTGCAGGTAAAAAAGGCAATACACCAGAGCAGTTGGAATCTATGGGATTGCAGTACCCTGACTAACCACCACAACTAGAGGCAGCCGTGGAGCGTTCCTACGTTGGTCCTAGACGCCTCGTCACAGCCTGAGAAACTAACTACACCTAAAGATAGAAATAGGAAAGCTATCTGCCCCGGAGCAGAACCCCAAAGATAATAGAAAGCCCCCAAACATGTAATGACGGTTAGACAAGAGGAAATACTGACACAGAAAGAAAATAGAATGAGCAAACGCTGGGGCCCAAACTATCTAAATAGAAAAGGACAGGAAGGGTACTTACTGCAATCCCAGAAAACCCTGAAAAACACCAACTCTACTAATTTCAAAATCACCTGAGATCACACGACCTCTACCACCTAAATTAGCTCTCTGGTGTAACAAAATCAAAACAGCAGCCACTGAAAAAACTGGAAAAAGCAAAAGAACAAAACTCAGTGGCTGAACTAAACTGAGAAGGCAGAAGCCCCGGAGGGGACCAGAAGGCCCCAAAGAAGTGCAGGACAAAATGCAAAAATATAGCAACAACACAAAAGAAGAAAAATTCTTATCTGGTAGCAGGAGATGCAGACACGACACAGCAGGCTACAAGGGAAACTGGAATGAAGGATTCAGACCAGAACAATTGATCACCGGCAACCCTGATGGGAAAATGACTCCCTTATATAAGACCAGTCAGTAACACCTGATTCCCAGTCCTCACAATCTTCACTAGTACCGCTTGTAACCACCAGAGGGAGCCTCTGCTCAGAACTCATCTCAAACCCATTCACAACAGTACCCCCCCTTGAGGAGGGGTCACCGAACCCTCATTTGAGCAACCAGGTCGGTCAGGATGAGTTCTATGATACGCACGGATAAGTCTCCTAGCATGGATGTCCGAAGCAAACACCCAAGAATTGTCTTCCTGACCATAACCTCTCCATTTAACCAAATACTGGAGTCTTCGTCTAGAAAAACGAGAATCCAATATTTTCTCAACCACATACTCCAGATTGCCCTCAACCAAAACAGGGTCAGGAGGCACAGTAGCAGGAACCACTGGCTCAACAAACCTCTTCAACAAGGACTTGTGGAACACGTTATGGATCTTAAATGTCCCTGGAAGAAGCAAACGAAAAGAAACAGGATTAATAATCTCCATGATCTTATAAGGTCCAATGAACCTAGGCTTAAATTTAGGAGATGCTACTCTCATAGGAATATTCTTTGAGGACAACCAGACCAAGTCCCCCACTTTAAACCGAGGACCATCAGTCCTATGCCGGTTAGCAAACCGCTGGGCCTTCTCCTGAGAGAGGGACAACCTCTCCACTACCTGGTCCCAAATCTGTTGCATACGCTCAACAACAGAGTCAACACCTGGACAGACAGAAGCTTCCGTCTGTCCTGAAGAAAATCGAGGGTGAAAACCAGAATTACAGAAAAACGGAGACATCAAAGTGGCAGAGCTAGCCCTATTATTAAGAGCAAACTC
The DNA here is from genome assembly GCA_033576555.1 of Oophaga sylvatica. NCBI lineage: Eukaryota > Metazoa > Chordata > Amphibia > Anura > Dendrobatidae > Oophaga > Oophaga sylvatica. The sequence continues at coordinate 19,300 of JARQOD010009387.1, forward strand.
AGCCAAAGGCAAAAAAGAGACCCAGTCATCCTGATCAGCAGACACAAAGCATCTTAGATAAGTCTCTAATGTCTGGTTTGTTCTCTCAGTTTGACCATTGGTCTGAGGATGAAATGCCGAGGAGAAAGACAATTGAACACCCAGTTTAGAACAAAAAGTCCTCCAAAATCTGGAAACAAACTGGACTCCTCTGTCAGACACAATGTTCTCAGGAATGCCGTGTAAACGAACCACGTGCTGAAGAAACAACGGCACCAATTCAGAGGAGGAAGGCAACTTAGGTAATGGCACAAGATGTATCATTTTGGAAAACCTATCACAAATTACCCAGATGGTGGTCATTCTCTGAGAAACAGGAAGATCGGAAATGAAATCCATAGAGATATGGGTCCATGGTCTCTTGGGCACAGGCAATGGCATCAACAAACCACTAGAGCGAGAGCAAGGCTTGGAGCGAGAGCAAGTCCCGCAGGACTGCACAAATTCCCTGACATCGCGAGACAAGGTAGGCCACCAAAAGGACCGACTAACCAAGTCTCTGGTACCAAAAATTCCGGGATGCCCAGCCAATGCGGAACAATGAATCTCAGACATCACACTCTTTTTCCATTGGTCCGGGACAAACAATTTTCCAACAGGGCAGCGCTCGGGCCTATCCTCCTGACACCCCTCCAGAGCAAGTCTCAAATTGGGCGAGATGGCGGAAAGAACTACACCCTCTTTCAAAATAACAGAAGGATCAGATAACTCAGGAGAGTCCGCAAGGAAACTCCTCGAGAGGGCATCCGCCTTAACATTCTTAGTGCCAGGAAGAAAGGAAACCACAAAATTAAAACGTGTGAAAAACAAGGCCCACCTGGCCTGTCTAGGATTGAGTCGCTTGGCAGATTCCAGATAGACCAGATTCTTATGGTCCGTAAGGACCACCACCTGATGTTTGGCTCCCTCCAGCCAATGTCTCCACTCTTCAAAAGCCCACTTCATGGCCAATAACTCCCGATTACCCACGTCATAATTACGTTCAGTAGGAGAAAATTTTCGAGAGAAAAAGGCACAAGGGTTACTTTTAGAGGTCTCTGGATCTTTTTGGGACAAAACGGCACCTGCCCCAATTTCAGAGGCATCAACCTCCACCTGAAATGGCAGAGAAACATCAGGCTGCCGTAGAACAGGAGCAGAAGTGAATCTCTGCTTAAGTTCCTGAAATGCAGAGACTGCCTCAGGAGGCCAATTCACCACATCAGAACCCTTTCTGGTCAAATCAGTTAATGGTTTAACAATAACCGAGAAATTACCAATAAATTTACGATAAAAATTGGCAAAACCCAAAAATCTCTGAAGAGCCTTTAATGAAGTAGGTTGGACCCAATCACAGATGGCCTGAACCTTGACCGGGTCCATTTCAATAACAGATGGGGACAAAATGAATCCAGAAATGAGATCTTCTGTACGCCAAAAAGACACTTTGATCCCTTCACATACAGAGCATTATCCCTCAAAATCTGGAACACAGTCCGAACATGTTTCACATGAGAGTCCCAGTCATTAGAAAAAATCAAGATATCATCCAAATAAACAATCAGAAATTTGTCCACAAAATCCCTGAAAATGTCATTCATGAAGGACTGGAAGACGGAAGGGGCATTAGTGAGCCCAAAGGGCATCACTAGGTACTCAAAATGCCCTTCAGGGGTATTGAATGCCGTCTTCCATTCATCCCCATGCTTAATGCGAATAAGGTTATACGCCCCCTGAGGTCAAGCTTGGTAAACCAAGTAGCGTTTTTCACCCTGGAAAACAGGTCAGAAATCAAGGGTAACGGGTATTGATATTTCACAGTAATATTGTTCAAGAGACGATAATCAATACACGGCCTTAATGAACCATCTTTTTTGGCCACAAAGAAAAAACCGGCACCTAAGGGTGAAGAGGATGGTCTGATATGACCCTTCTCCAATGATTCCTTGATATAAGACGCATAGCGTCATGTTCAGGTACAGACAAGTTAAAAAGGCGACCTTTAGGGAATTTACTACCCGGCACTAATTCAATAGCGCAGTCATAGCTCCTATGGGGAGGTAAGGATGCAGATTTACTTTCGCTAAACACATCAGAAAAATCAAACAAAAAGTCAGGAACATCCTGAGCTTGGGGGGAGGCAGAAAAAACAGGAGTGTTGGTATTAACACATTGGCAGCCCCAACTGGTTACAGACACAGATTTCCAATCCAAAACAGGATTATGAGACTGTAACCAAGGGAAACCCAGCACGATAATGTCATGCAGATTATATAGAACCAAAAATTTGCAGCACTCCTGGTGATCAGGTTCAACCCTCATTATCACCTGAGTAGAAAACTGGGGTTTATTCTCAGCCAAAGGGGTAGAATCGATCCCCAGTAGGGAATAGACTTCTGTAGGGGTATCAAGGGAAACCCACAACGTTTAGCAAAATCATAATCCATCAGGTTAATAGCTGCTCCAGAATCAACAAAAGCCTGAGCAGAAAATGAGGACAGAGAGCATATCAGAGTGACAGTTAATAAAAACTTAGTCTGAACACTACCCAAGACAACTGAGCGTGCAAAACGTCTTCCCCGCTTAGGGCAGACTGAAATAGCATGAGAGGCATCACCACAGTAGAAACATAACCTATTGCGCTTTCGAAACTCATGACGCTGTGCCCCAGACACCACTCCATCACACTGCATGGGCTCAGAAGCTGGCTCACAAGGCAACACCACTCCACGCATACTTCTCCGCTCACGCAAACGTCTGTCAATTTGAATCGCTAATGACATAGAATCATTGAGACCAGAGGGGACAGGGAATCCCACCATAACATCCTTTACATTATCCGACAGACCCTTCCGGAAAAGGGCCGCCAAAGCGTCGTCATTCCATTTGGTCAGGACTGCCCACCTACGGAATCTCTGACAGTATAACTCAGCGTCATCAAGCCCCTGATTTAATGCCAACAAGGCTTTTTCAGCTTGATCAGTGACATTAGGCTCATCGTACAATAACCCCAAAGCCTGAAAAAAACGCATCAACATCACTCAAAACAGGATCCCCAGGTATCAGGGAAAAAGCCCAATCCTGAGGATCGCCGCGCAGGAGAGAGATGATAATTTGAACCTGCTGCGCTGCGTTTCCTGAGGACTTAGATTTAAGGCAAAAAACAATTTACAATTATTTTGAAATTCTGAAACTTAGCTCGATCCCCTAAAAACAAATCTGGCATGGGGATCCTAGGTTCCACAACAGGCAACCCAGCAAGATAGATAGCAATACTCCGAACCTCAGTGGCAAGCTGATCCACACGGCCAGACAACTGTGCAAACTCCATTGGGAGAAAAGATCCTCCCCAGCACCCAGAGATACAGAGGGAAAAAAAAAAAAAAATGCAACAAACAGAAAAATATCTCTGACAACTCTGACAACCTTTTTTTCTATCACAATATTTTTTCCCTTCTGTGAGTACCATACAATTTTCAATTTTTAGGCCGGTGATACTGTTATGTTTCGGTAGCTGAGGAGTGCAGGTAAAAAAGGCAATACACCAGAGCAGTTGGAATCTATGGGATTGCAGTACCCTGACTAACCACCACAACTAGAGGCAGCCGTGGAGCGTTTCTACGTTGGTCCTAGACGCCTCGTCACAGCCTGAGAAACTAACTACACCTAAAGATAGAAATAGGAAAGCTATCTGCCCCGGAGCAGAACCCCAAAGATAATAGAAAGCCCCAAACATGTAATGACGGTTAGACAAGAGGAAATACTGACACAGAAAGAAAATAGAATGAGCAAACGCTGGGGCCCAAACTATCTAAATAGAAAAGGACAGGAAGGGTACTTACTGCAATCCCAGAAAACCCTGAAAAACACCAACTCTACTAATTTCAAAATCACCTGAGATCACACGACCTCTACCACCTAAATTAGCTCTCTGGTGTAACAAAATCAAAACAGCAGCCACTGAAAAAACTGGAAAAAGCAAAAGAACAAAACTCAGTGGCTGAACTAAACTGAGAAGGCAGAAGCCCCGAGGGGACCCAGAAGGCCCCCAAAGAAGTGCAGGACAAAATGCAAAATATAGCAACAACACAAAAGAAGAAAAATTCTTATCTGGTAGCAGGAGATGCAGACACGACACAGCAGGCTACAAGGGAAACTGGAATGAAGGATTCAGACCAGAACAATTGATCACCGGCAACCCTGATGGCAAAATGACTCCCTTATATAAGACCAGTCAGTAACACCTGATTCCCAGTCCTCACAATCTTCACTAGTACCGCTTGTAACCACCAGAGGGAGCCTCTGCTCAGAACTCATCTCAAACCCATTCACAACAGTAAACATTTACTGTGGAGAGATAGATCAGACTTCTCTATCTGGCATCTGATTGACGTGTCTGAGTTGGAGAATGCCAGAAGAACCAGGGGCAGACATATCGCCGTTGCAGCTGGTGCAGCTGCATCGGGGCCCAGAGGTGGAGGGGGGGCCCTGTTGGGCAGCTAATACTGAGGGCAATCCGACCTGTTTTTCAGAGCTGGAAGCTCCGTGGGGCACATGGCCAGATTGCCCTCGTGTGCGGTGGACAGAGAGCGATCCCTGTAGCTCCGCTGCCTACAGGAGAAAATGGGTGGGGGAGAACAATGATGGGGCTGGTGGAGAGGACACTGAGTTGTGTTGGGGGAGAACAATGATGAGGATTGGGAAGAACAATGATGGGGCTGGTGGAGAGGACACTGAGGTGTTGTGGAGGAGAGGACACTAAGGTGTGGTGGGGAGAGGACACTAAGGTGTGGTGGGGTAGAGGTTAGGTGTGATGGGGAGAACAATGATGAGGGTGGGGGAGAACAAAGATGGGGCTGGTGGAGAGGACACTGAGTTTTGTTGGGAGAAAAATGATGAGGATGTGGAAGAACAATGATGGGCTGGTGGAGAGGACACTGAGGTGTGGTGGGGGAGATGACACTAAGGTGTGGTGGGGAGAGGACACATGTGGTGGGGTGTACAATGGTGAGGGTGAGGGAGAACAATGATGAGGGTGGGTGAGAACAATGATGGAGCTGGTGGAAAGGACACAGGTGTTGTGGGGAGAACAATGATGGGGTGGTGGAGAGGACACTGAGGTGTGGCAGAGAGAAGAATGAAGGGGTGGAGAAGAGGACAATGATGGTGGGTGGGGAAGAGGACAATGATGAATGTGGGGAAGAGGACAATGATGGGAATGGGGGAGAGGACAATGAAGGGGTGGGGCAGAGAACAATGAGAAGGATGGGGAATTGGAATGGGAGTAAGGGTGGCTTAAAATGGACTGATGAACAGGGGTAGGGCTGAAGAGGACGTTAGATATGGATATAAAATTAATTGGGTGGTGGAGGAGGGTGCTAAGTCCCTGATTGCATTATTTATTGAAAAGTGGGAGAGGAGGCACATAGGACACTTTATAATGAATTGAACGGTGGGAGAAGACGCTGTCAGGGACTTGTAATGAATTGGGAGGTGGCGGAGGATGCTCAGTACCTGATAGTATTGCATTGTCTATGGCTACCTGTAGAATGAGTTAATTGAGAAGGTGGGAAGATATTCACATCTACCCAGGGGGTGAGATGCACCCGAATCTGGTCCTCTGGCACCGCTTCATTGATGATATTATTTTCATTTGGTCTGGTAGCCAAAAATCACTATCAGAATTTTTAATGGATATTAATAAAAATGAATTTTACCTACATTTTATTTCTATGACTAGTTTTGAGAAAATAATTTTTTTGGACTTGAATATACATATATTAAAGATAGAAAAATAAAGCCATGCACATATACAAAACCTACGGATGCCAATAGCTATATAAGTATGGACAGTTGTCATCTACCAGGCTGGTTAATTAATGTTCCCCGTAGCCAGTTTATGAGAACCCACAGAAATTGCTCTAGCCCAAAAACTTTTGATAAGGAGGCCAATGTCCTTACAGCAACATTTTTGGATAAAGGTTATAATAACCACAATCTTCTTTTGGAAGCTAAAAATCATGTAAAACAGATCTCCACATCTGAACTTCTTTTTAACAATAGAAAAACAGATCAACCAATTGAAGAAAATCATGTCAAAGTCCCCATTAACACCCAGTACAATGCTAATGTTCACATATTTAAGAAAATCGTCAAAAAGCATTGGGAAATCTTAAAAAACAATAAAATCATTGGGGAAAAGTTACCAAACAACCCTAGATTCATTTTTAAAAAAGCCAGTAATTTGGGGAATATAATTGCTCCATCAATACGAGAACCTCAAATACAGAAACAACTGAGTTTTTTTTAAACAAGATCTAAAATGTTTTTTTCCTTGTAAAAAATGCAAGGTGTGCAAAACTTTAAATATAAAGAAAAAATCTGTGATTAACACAAGGGATAGAAAATATCAAATCCCTGATTTTATCACTTGCACATCCCAATGGGTCATTTATGCCATCAGATGCCCCTGCAATAAGGTGTGTGTAGGAAGAACAAAGCGACCTATGAACAAAAGGATCAATGAACACTTGTGTAACATCAGGAAAACGTTTGATGATCACCCCTTTCAAGACACTTTGCAACAACACATGGGGGTTCAGTAAATGGCATTGATGTAATAGGTATTCAAACTATTAAACAGCATTGGAGTAAGGGTGATTATATAAAGCAAATGTCAAGAGCTGAAAGCGGTGGATATTTCAGATTGACACATTGAGACCAAGAGGACTTAATAATGAGATCGAGTTATTCGCATTTGATTGATGCCCCGTGGCTATAAAACTGACTGCTATGCAACAAGGACCATCCCTGAGGACGGAAACCGACAGATTTCTGAAACGCATTGGATTTGGTCCTATACGCCTGCCGTACTCAATCGCAGTATACCATATATGACCGCTAGTATCACGTGACTAAAGACGTCACTCAGGTCCTGCAAGCATCCACACGCTTGCACGAGTACCACCGGACTCTACATCCAAGCGCCTGACACCGGCCGGGACCAAAGATACGGCTGTCTATACTAACAACCACCGCACTTGGCCTACCTGATAGTAATTTTATGCATGTTTATATGGTGCCCATACCATTTTTGTCACTGCAATTAATATTCAGCCCATGTAAACAGCACAAATTATTTTATTTATTAATTGAGAATCCAACAGTGAGCCTGTTACGATGATATCAGGGAGAGTTTGTAATTCTTTAATCTTGTCTTTTACTGACCTCCTCTAACCTCATTTATGACTACAGACCACATCAAAGTTGAATGTGCAGGGAAACAAAGAGCCGGTAAAAGCCAAATGATGCGAAATTTGTAATGAGACCCAATTGGAAAAATGATGTAATGCAGTGTAATGCATGCATATCATTGTTTTTCTGCAGATTTTCCAACTCCAAGCTGTATAAACGTGAATGCTGATTGTATGCAGCAGATCAGGTGATGTGTGTTTGGGTATTAATGATGGAGGGTGCTGCCTAAGGATACAACACCCTTTAGCAAGTTGTGAATTATTAGGCAACTTGTTTTCAAAACAAGAGATTTAACTGACTCCGAAAAGTCAAAAATTGTTACAAGTCTCACTGCAGCGCTCCTGATATTGTTAAGCTATTGTGGCGCGATCACAGAACCATGAAAAGTTTGTTGCAAATAATCACCAGGGTATCAAAAAATGGGTTGAGAGAAAAATGCAGCTTAACTGCTAAAGATTTGAGAAGAAGCAAACGTGAGTCCAGAAAGCCATTATCCTCCAGTGCTGTCGTATTACAGAACTACAGACTCCATACTGTGCAGTCTACTAAAAAACGTAAAAAAAAAAATCCAAGTGTGATGAAATTTTTTGATGTTTTGTTTTTACTGCATCCATTGTGTGGTAAAAATGACCTGGAAACATGATTGTCCATGTCTGTCTGATTTTGGTAATGTATACGGCAGAGTCTCAATATCTCTTATGCGATGCATCTCCAGCAATCTCGATGTATCCTATTTGATGTGTACAGCTGTCTCAGTGTATCCTATTTGATATATATACAGCAATCTCAGTGTTTCCTATGTGATATATAAACATCGGTAATATATTCTGCAATGTGATGTATATACAGCAGTCTTAGTACCTCCTATGTGATGTATATAGCAGAGTTTCGATGTCTCCTATGTGATGTATATAGAGCAGTCTTGTTGTCTTGAATGTGATGTATATACAACAGTCTTGGTGTCTCCTATGTGATGTATATGCAACAGTCTCAATGTCTCTTATGTGATGTATATAGAGCTCTCTTGGTGTCTCCTATGTGATGTATATACAGCAACATCAGTATCTCCTATGTGAGATATATATACAGCAATCTTGGTGTATCTATGTGATGGATACTTCCAGGGGCATACATAGAAATCATGGGGCACCATAGCAAAAGTCTGAATGGGGCCCCCCCCCGAAAAAAAAAAAAAAATCAACAGGTGCTCTTAACTCTGGGCTCACCGTCTTGTGTGTGTGTCCCTCTCCCTGAGTGAGAGAGGCTCATGAATGTTTTCTGTTTTCTGCTTCCTGCAATGCACGTGTGCTGCTCTCTGGCTGCTAGGAGGCGTGGCGTTCTTATGCAAATCCAGCCAGAGACGTCAGCCAACTGCTGACCAGGAAACAAGGAAAGGGGAGCTTCAAGGGGGTATACAGCGGCCAGCGCTTACATTTAATTAAAGGAGATAGTATTGTGTCAGCACAGCCCAGCTGCCAAACCACAGCGGGCCCCCTCACCTGTCCGGGCCCCATAGCAGCTGCGTGGTCTGCTACTATTAACGGTACGCCACTGGATACTTCAGCCCTCCCACTGCTTGAGTTATGTGAGCAGTAATGAATTTCAAACAATGAGGAGACATGCAGTGTAACATACATCTGTGCTTGGAACAAGTTACTGCTGTGATTAGTTCATTACAAAACATATTGCAAAGAGTCGACTGCGCTCTACACCGAAGCAAACTTGGAAGAGTAGTTGTGAGTTGCAACATCATCAATACCATCTAACATCACAGCCGCACCGAAGAGAAGCAGCTCCAACTATCATATAAGGGGTGAGTTAATTGATGAAATATAACAGGCTAATTTTTAAGTCCAGAATTTTGTACTAACCCCAAAGATGTGTCATAAATATCCAAATGGCTCCAGGCAGTAAAAGGTTCCCCACTCCTGCATTAGATGGTTGGATGCTCCCACAGAAACCATTGCACTCGGTCTAATATAATCTCATGTGTTTTGATGCTTTTATACTTCTCATTCACACTAGAGCAACTTTTCGTTTTGTTTCTTAAAAAAAAACTGCGTGAAACACTTAATGTCTGATTCCAGCAAAATGTTAAAAATATATTAATCCATTGCCATCCGAGATAATCACTAGCAATACTAGGTATTAACTACTATGCAATTCTATCCAAAGACCCTACAGCTACATGTGATAAACTCTGAAATAAGTGATACAGTTAATGTAGAAAGTTGGCAAAGTGAGTATATTCTGGGTGGGTAGGCAATAAGAAATCCGATCTTTGGTATGGGCACCAATACACTTGAATACACCACATTAAAAAAATCCTGTGTTTGCCCCTGCTGATGGTTATACAGTATAAAAAACTTGAGGGCCTATAGACAAAATAAATTTCTAATCAAAGTTATTTTCTGCAAGTGTATGCTCACCAGATGTGCAAATGGACTTACTCTTTACTAGTAGGACAAATGTATTTTCATGTGGTGGGTTCTAGCATTATTTCTGAACATAAACAGGGTTGGAGGAAAAATTAAAGTTCATAATAAACAACATGGGAAATGTAGTTTAGGGCAGAACCCAAAACTTCAGACATGCAATACTGTAACTGTAAATATGCGGCATGCAGCAGGCGGATTGACAGGTAAAACCACCCCAAACATACCCATTCATTCTAATATCAGTGTTGCTAAGAGTTGTTTGGATTTAAACTCTTTTTATGTACCTAACATTGAAGTAAGTGATGAAACAAAGTAGGTTCTGTTTCACTGTCCTTGATGAGAATTCTTCTAGGAGGTGTCTCACCTTGACATGCCAGTTATAAATCAGTGAGAAAAGACCTGCATACTTTATATAACACATTTCCCATAAAAACACGTCACTGGCAGCTTATTGTTTGACGACAAAATACAGTGCAACCACAAGAATACGACAGGGGGTTGTAAAACTTGTGAAAAGCCATTTTAACATAATGATTGTTTCCTCAGGAAAGAGCTTCGGTGCATAATAATATATCCTAGACAGTGGCAAAGCAGAGACAGCAATGCTAGGGAGCGTCTTAATAAACACCATCTAATTCAATCAGCCTATAATACAACAACTGTTTATGGAAAGGTTGCCCTCATATTTCATGGTGACTCACATGTGTTCCTGGTGTACTGAGCTCTCTCTACAAAATCTTTAAAACCGTGCTAAATTTCAGTATATTCCTATAAAGTTTATTTTGGGATATATAACACAAAATATATAAGAAATTGATCAGAGACCCATAAAAGTTTGGGGGTTGTTGTATCCAGAGCCCAAAGTATCCCGATTACCAATAAGAGGAGACAAATAGTATAAAAAACATATGTATACAGCTCTAGCAAAAATTAAGAGACCACTGCAAAATTTTCAGTTTGTCTGATTTTTCTCTTTATGGGTATATTTTGGAGTAAAATGTAAATTGCTCTTTTATTCTATAAACTACTGACAACATGTCTCCGAATTTCCAAGCAATACATTTTGTATTTATTTTCAGAAAATGAGAAATGGTCAAAATAACAAAAACATGCTGTGCTTGCCGACCTCAAATAATGCTAAGAAAACAAGTTCATAATCATTTAGAAACAACAATACTAATGTTTTAACTCAGGAAGAGTTCAGAAATCAATATTTTGTGGAATAACCATGATTTTTATTCACAGCTTTCATGCATCTTGGCATGCTTTCCACCAGTCTTTCACACTGCTTTTGGGTGACCGTATGCCTCACCTAGTACAAAAATTTAAGCAGTTCTTTGTTTGATGGCTTGTGACTATCCATCTTCCTCTTGATTACATTCCAGAGGTTTTCAATGGGGTTCAGGTCTGGAGATTGGGCTAGCCATGACAGGGATTTGATGTGGTGGTCCTTAATCCACACATTGATTGACCTAGCTGTGTGGCATGGCGCATTGTCCTGCTGGATAAACCAGTCCGCAGAGTTGGGGGAACATTGCCTGAGCAGAAGGAATCAACTGTTTTCCCAGGATAACCTTGTATGTGGCTTGATTTATATGTCCTTCGGAAAGATGAACCTGCCCAATTCCAGCTTTGCTGAAGCACCCCCAGATCATCACCGATCCTCCACCAAATTTCACAGTGGGTGCAAGACTCTGTACCTTGTACTCCTTCCAGGTCTCAGTCTAACCATTAGATGACCAGGTGTTGGGCAAAGCTGAAAATTAGACTCATCAGAGAAGATTACGTTACTCCAGTCCTCTATGGTCCAATCCTTATGGTCTTTGGCAAACTTCAGCCTGACTTTCCTTTGCTTCTCATTGATGAAAGGCTTTTTTCTAGCTTTACATGACTTGAGCCCTGACAGGAGACTGTTATGAACTGTTCTTGCCGTGCACTTCACCGTAGCTGCTATTTGCCATTCCTTTTGTAGGTCACTTGATGTCATCCTGCGGTTGCTGAGTGACATTCGAATAAGATGACGGTCAGCCCGGTCAGTGGAAAGTCGTTTTCACTCTCTGCCCGTCTGTAGCTTTGCTGTCCCCAATGTCTGCTGCTTAACCTTGTTGTAATGGACTGCTGTCTTAGAAATTTTAAGGATGGAGGCAACATGATGCTCACTGTATCCCTCTGCTAGTAAAGCTAGAATTGAGCCCTTCTTTTCCTCACTCAAGACTTTTCTTTTCAACTCCTTTGGCATGATTAAAAATTATTTTTTCATTTCTATTACTTTTGGGGTATTACTAGCACTTGTTTTGCCATCCAACTTGCCCTATTGCATGAGGATTGTGAACACCACAGCAGTGTTTTTTTTATACTTTCCTTCATTCAATAAGATTTGGTTCAGGTGATCACTGTTAGAACCATCTTGTTAGATTTTGTTTCAGTTTGCTGGTCACATGACCTTTTTACCCTATTTAGTCTGGCTCCGCCCTTCTGGCTTTGCTGGTGTGTAGCCCAGCTATGCAGGCACACATAAAGTCCAGGAGAGTGCACAGGAAGGTAATCGCAAAAGCTTGATATTTATGCACTTCACTCACACTTTTAGACACACCCATCAGGGGTAC
>JARQOD010009388.1:0-31614 GCA_033576555.1 Oophaga sylvatica
TTTTTTGCCTTTGGCTGAGTTTGCTCTTAATAATAGGCTAGCTCTGCCACTTTGATGTCTCCGTTTTTCTGTAATTCTGGGTTTCACCCTCGATTTTCTTCAGGACAGACGGAGGCTTCTGTCTGTCCAGGTGTGACTCTGTTGTTGAGCGTATGCAGCAGATTTGGGACCAGGTAGTGGAGAGGTTGTCCCTCTCTCAGGAGAAGGCCCAGCGGTTTGCTAACCGGCATAGGACTGATGGTCCTCGGTTTAAAGTGGGAGACTTGGTCTGGTTGTCCTCAAAGAATATTCCTATGAGAGTAGCATCTCCTAAATTTAAGCCTAGGTTCATTGGACCTTATAAGATCATGGAGATTATTAATCCTGTTTCTTTTCGTTTGCTTCTTCCAGGGACATTTAAGATCCATAACGTGTTCCACAAGTCCTTGTTGAAGAGGTTTGTTGAGCCAGTGGTTCCTGCTGCTGTGCCTCCTGACCCTGTTTTGGTTGAGGGCAATCTGGAGTATGTGGTTGAGAAAATATTGGATTCTCGTTTTTCTAGACGAAGACTCCAGTATTTGGTTAAATGGAGAGGTTATGGTCAGGAAGAAATTCTTGGGTGTTTGCTTCGGACATCCATGCTAGGAGACTTATCCGTGCGTATCATAGAACTCATCCTGACCGACCTGGTTGCTCAAATGAGGGTTCGGTGACCCCTCCTCAAGGGGGGGTACTGTTGTGAATGGGTTTGAGATGAGTTCTGAGCAGAGGCTCCCTCTGGTGGTTACAAGCGGTACTAGTGAGGATTGGGAATCAGGTGTTACTGATTGGTCTTATTTAAGGGAATCATTTTCCCATCAGGGTTGCCGGTGATCAATTGTTCTGGTCTGAATCCTTCTTTCCAGTTTCCCTTGTAGCCTGCTGTGTCGTGTCTGCATCTCCTGCTATCAGATAAGACAATTTCTTATTTTGTGTTTTTGCTATATTTTTGCATTGTGTCCTGCACTTCTGTGGGGGCCTTCTGGGTCCCCTCCGGGGGCTTTTGCCCTCTCAGTTTAGTCCAGCCACTGTGTTTGTACTTTTGCTTTTTCCAGTTTTTTTTCAGTGGCTGCTGTTTTTGTTACACCAGAGAACTAATTTAGGTGGTAGAGGTCGTGTGATCTCAGGTGATTTTGAAATTAGTAGAGTTGGTGTTTTTCAGGGTTTTCTGGATTGCAGTAAGTACCCTTCCTGTCCTTTTCTATTTAGATAGTTTGGGCCCCAGCGTTTGCTCATACTATTTTCTTTCTGTGTCAGTATTTCCTCTTGTCTAACCGCCATTACATGTTTGGGGGCTTTCTATTATCTTTGGGGTTCTGCTCCGGGGCAGATAGCTTTCCTATTTCTATCTTTAGGTGTAGTTAGTTTCTCAGGCTGTGACGAGGCGTCTAGGACCAACGTAGGAACGCTCCACGGCTGCCTCTAGTTGTGGTGGTTAGTCAGGGTACTGCAATCCAATAGATTCCAACTTCTCTGGTGTATTTCCTTTTTTACCTGCACTCCTCAGCTACCGTAACATAACATATATATATATATATATACACATATATTTATAGTTCATACACTTCTACATAGTATAATAGCCGATAATTCAATTGCCGGCTTCTGTGAAATTACAGAACCCGACATGAAATGACAAATGGTTTATATACAGTTAACCATGTCATTTCATGTAGTTTCATATATGGTTTTCACTAACAATTACATGAGTGTATGTGTGCAAAATCTTATACATGTAGGGTTAATTAAATGTGTAAATTCGTTGAAAAAAAATTGTGGGCTCCCGCGGTATTTTCTCCACCAGACAGGAAAGCCAGCGACTGAAGACAGATATTAGTAGCCCTGAGAGGGTCCATTTTTTTGTGCCCCCCCCCCTGGCTACTAACATCTGCCCTCAGCCACCCCAGAAAAGGCACATATATTATTAGATGCGCCTTTTCTGGCACTTAGCCCGTCTATTCCCATTGCTCTGTAGCGGTGGCTAATGGGTTAATAATGGGTTAAGGCCACCTTGCTATTGAAAGGTGACTTTAAGCCAGGTTAATAATTGAGAGTTGTCAATTAGACAACTATCAAGTATTAATGCTATTGTATGAAATGAAAAAAAATAACACACACACATTAATGAAAATTCATTTTAATGAAATAAATACACAGTTTTTGACCATCTTTTATTGTACTGGTAATCCTTGTGAAGCCCTTGTTCTCCTGTAAAAAAAAATATAATAAAACAACCATATTCTTACCTCTCCGGTGCTTAGTCAGGTCCCACGCTGCAATCCTTCACAAAGGGTTAACAGGTTTACAGCGAGGACTGGAGCTAATGCTGTAGCCTCGATGTAAACCCCCGAATGAATGAGCTCATCTCCCCGGCTGACAGGAGAGGAAGTGATTAGCTGGGAAGCTTAATTGATTGTTTCCCATGGTAATCAGTTCACATCAGGTCAGCCGGAGACTCCCCACAGCATTAGTGACGTCAGAGGGAGTCCCTGGCTAACCTGAAGTGAACTGATTAGTGTGGAAAACAATCAATTAAGCTTCCCAGCTAATCACTTCCTTTCCTGTCAGCCGGGAGATTAGCTCATTCATTTGGGGGTTTACATCAAGGCTGCAGCATTAGCTCCGGTCCTCGCTGTAAAACTGTTAACCCTTTCAGATGGATTGCAGCATGGGACTTGACTGAGCGCCGGAGAGGTAAGAATAATGTTGTTTTATTATTTATTTTTTTTTATTACAGGAGAACAAGGGCTTTGCAAGGATTACCAGTACAATAAAATATGGAAAAAACTGTGTATTTATTTCATTAAAATGATTTTTAATTAATGTGTGTTTTTTTTCATTTCAAACAATAGGATTAATAATTATTAACCTGGCTTAAAGTCACCTTCAAAGAGCAAGGTGGCCTTAACCCATTAGCCACTGCTACAGGGCAATGGGAATAGACGGGCTAAGTGCCAGAAAAGGCGCATCTAATCATAGATGTGACTTTTCTGGGATGGCTGGGGCAGATGTTAGTAGCCGGGGGGGGGGCACAAAAAAAATGCACCCTCCCTAGGCTATTATTATCTGCCCCCACTGACTGGCTTTCCCTGTCTGGTGGAGAAAATACCGCGGGAGCCCACGCATTTTTTTTTACAACGAATTTACACATTTAATTAACCCCTACATGTATGAAATTTTGCACACATACACTCATGTAATTGTTAGTGAAAACCATATATCAAACTACATGAAATGACATGGTTAACTGTATGTAAACCATGAGTCATTTCATGTCTGGATCTGTAATTTCACAGAAGCCGGCAATTGAATTAGCGGCTATTACACTATGTAGAACTGTATGAACTATAAATATAAATATATGTCACAATGACGTGTGTATATAATATATATATATATATATATGTATATATATATATGTATTCTATGTGTGTATATATGTATTCTTTCCATTCTTTATTAAAGCTGTCATGGTGATTTTACAGTATAGCCGGGGATGAATTGCTGGCTTTTCTAAAGGACACCGGTGTGTATTTCTCGCAAGTCACACGTGTTTGTAATCCGATTTTTCATCGCACCCATACACTTGCATTGGCGATTCTCGACTGATAATCGGTGACAATCGCAGCATGCTGCGATTGTCTCGGTCCGAGAAAAACGGCGGAGAAAAAAATCGGATGCTGGGAGCTGCTCCATAGATTAAAATTGGTCCGAGTGCAATGCGATATTTCATCGCATTGCACTCGTCTGTTTTTGTCGCTAGTGTGACCCCGGCCTTAACATGTTTGTCTATAATTTTCTTTCTAATCTCCTGAGACAACTGTTTCCTTTGCTTCCTCTGGTCCATGTTGAGTGTGATACACGCCATGTCACCAAACAGCACAGTGAGTATCTGTAGCCCTCTATACAGGCCCACTCACTGATTCCAAGATTGTAGACACCTGTGATGCTAATTAGTGGACACACCTTGATTTAACATGTCCCTTTTGTCACATTATTTTCAGGGGTACCATCATTTTTGTCCAGGCCTATTTCATGAGTTTTATTTTTTTTAAATTCTGTGGAAGCATGGTTGAAAAGCAATGTCTGACTTTCGTTTGTTCATTTTCATAGATTTTTGATTTATTTTTGCTTTTGTCAGATTCAAGTTATTTCTGTCACCATTGTTGGTTTTTCTGTCATTAAATGAGGGGTACCAACGATTTTGACAACGTGTGTAGGTACAATATGTTGACTCAGGTCCTAGTTAGATTTGACCCATAAGCTGATGTAGTTGACGTATGACCATTACAAGAATTATGCTGTTATACAGTTTGCTTAGTCAGCAATGACTGCGCTTTGGTACGCACTGCATGCAGGAGTTGAATGTGAGCGATGGCCCGCGTGTTGCTGGGACCGCTATACCTTTAGATAGGAGCGCGTACAGCGAGGTGGTAAGGCAGCTCCTATCACAGGTGACCGTGCAGAAAGTTAGGGGTCACCCAAACTAATTGTGCAGACTGTCACAGAGGCGCATTATCGGAGAGTGGTGAACCACATGGCTGCTTCAGTGGAAGCACCGCACTCACAGAATGGGGCGCTCAGCAATAGCTGCCAGTTCTCTGAATACTGAGCCCTGTATAACCCCACCCACACCTCTGATTGGCAGATTTCTGCCCATGTACAGTGTATACACAAAGCTTCCAATCAGTAGTGGGGTGGGGTTATTCAGAGCTCTTGAATATGGAGGACTACCTGGAAGCAGGTTTACTAGTCCTCTTGTGATAATCTGATGATGAAACAGTGATTTCCTCAAAACTACAGCAAGCAGCCCAGTAAGCCCTAGAATTTGGGTCTCTGACTGTTATGTTAGGTAGCTGAGGAGGACAGGAACAACAGCCGGGCAGCCAAACACCTGAGATGTTGGTAACTAATGGGTTGCAGATTCCTAAACTAACCACAGCTAAAGGTAACCGTGGAGCGTTCCTACGTTGATCCTAGACGCCTCGTCACAGCCTGAGAGATAACTACACCTAAAGGCAGAAAGATGAAAGCTATCTGCCCGGAGCAGATCCCCAAAGAAAATAGGAAGCCCCCAAACATGTAATGGCGGTTAGACAAGAAGAAAGCACGAACACAGACAGAAAAAAGAATAAGCAAACGCTGGGGCCACAAGCTGACTAAATAGGAAAGGACAGGAGAGATTACTTTCTGCAACCCAGAAAACCCTACAAAAATCCAACAATTCTGATTACAAAAATACTGAGATCACACGATCTCGCCACCCACTAAATCAGATCTCAGTGTGAACAAAACCAAGCCGCAGCCACTGAAAAAACAGGAAAAAGAAAATGAACAAAACACAGTGGCTTCAGATAAACTGAGAGGAGCACAAGCCCCCCGGAGGGGACCTGGCTGACCTCCACAGAAGTGCAGGGAACAATGCAAAAAGCAAGCACAAAAATAAAAGCAGAAAATATCTTATCTGATAGCAGAAGATGCAGGCAAGACACCAGCAAACTTCCAAATGAACCAGGAACCACAATTGAGACAAGAACAATTGATCACCGGCGACCATCATGGGAGGGAACCTCCCTTATATCAGACCAGTCAGTGAAATCAGATTGCCATTCCTCACTGAAAGGTTCAGTACTGTCTGTAACCACCAGAGGGAGCCTCTGCTCAGAAACCATCTCTAGCACATTCATAACATCTGACCCTCCAATATGACGCTCTCAGATTAGGTGGCAAAATAACCTGGTGACTGATTTCCTTTAGAGGGATAATTCTCCTGATGGCAGCAACATTCTTGGAGGAAACGGCAGGATGGCGAGCTTGTGTAGATTGGGAATAGGGGAGGAGGGTCCTGGAAATGTGTCTGGGTTACAGCCTGTGCAGGCACGTTGTAGCTGGAATAAGAAGCTTTCATGGCAGCACCGACCAGACGAGGATCACCTGGGGGTCACTATCTTATATGTTCTGCAGGAACGGGATCTACCACTGTATGACCAATCAGGGGCGGACGTACCTCTAGTGCAGCCGCTCAGGAGCCGGAGGTACGGGGAGGTGGAATTGTGCATTATTGGAGTGTAAAGGGCCCATATACTGTTCTCGCACAGGGGCCCTCTTCTGCCTGTGCGGCTCCTGTGATCACAGTATATATCAGTCTTGGGGTAATAGGTTCTCTTCAGTAAAATGCTTGTCGTCTCTAATCACCACGACTATGGAGCGCCTCAGTAACTGTAAACTACAAATCAGGGCCCACTCACCCATGCTGAAGCCCTAACTGTACCCGGCTCCCACAGCTCACAGCTAGGATCTACATGACCCTATAACAACGCTCAGTATTCTACCCCTTATGTTGGTGCCCCCCACTGGACCACTCTGCTCCCTGATGGTCTACAATGTTGACAATCACACTCACTTCTAGTTGGATATGACAGACGTCAATCAACGCCAGACCCGCCCCTTTCTCCAGCCTTATAAAGTCGGCGCCGGCGGGAGGAGACGTATCATGGACGCAGGACATCATGTACTGTACACTGACTGACTGCCGCAGTGACAGCCATGCATTTCCAGGCACTGCTGGCACCATGCCGCTGCGTCACAGGCAGAGCAGTCAGGTAGCGGTGACATACGAGAGCCACACGGTACACGCCATGAGTCAGACGCTTTCCTCATAGGACAATAGCTTTTCTCAGAGGAAAACGTCCTCACGCGTCGGCTGCTGGCCTTCAGCACAAGATGTTACAGAAAGGGTTAATCACTAACCTGGCTAGCCAGTGCCACGACGAACAGCCCCAGAGCCAGCCATCCTCCGTCCTGCGATGTAAACATTGTCGTGGTGTCAATAAAGCTAGGAAGAAGGAGGGCGCTGCTCACTAGTGAGGCGGGGCTTATTGGAAAGGACGCGGGGATTGGCTACGGGAGAATTCAAATCCTGCACAATGCAGGGGAGACCGATCACCGGTATATACAGCGGTATATTATACCGGGACCGTGATCGTGGAGAGCAGCTAATCACTACTCACCGGGCTCTTGGCTTCAAACTTGTCCACGAGGTCTGCGGCAGTTATAGCACAGTGTATGGGCTGCGGCAGTTATAGCACAGTGTATGGGCTGCGGCAGATATAGCACAGTGTATGGGCTGCGGCAGATATAGCACAGTGTATGGGCTGCATCAGATATAGCACAGTGTATGGGCTGCGGCAGTTATAGCACAGTGTATGGGCTGCAGCAGATATAGCACAGTGTATGGGCTGCAGCAGATATAGCACAGTGTATGGCTGCGGCAGTTATAGCACAGTGTATGGGCTACGGCAGATATAGCACAGTGTATGGGCTGCGGCAGATATAGCACAGTGTATGGGCTGCGGCAGTTATAGCACAGTGTATGGGCTACGGCAGATATAGCACAGTGTATGGGCTGCAGCAGATATAGCACAGTGTATGGGCTGCATCAGATATAGCACAGTGTATGGGCTGCAGCAGATATAGCACAGTGTATGGGCTGCATCAGATATAGCACAGTGTATGGGCTGCATCAGATATAGCACAGTGTATGGGCTGCAGCAGATATAGCACAGTGTATGGGCTGCGGCAGATATAGCACAGTGTATGGGCTGCGGCAGTTATAGCACAGTGTATGGGCTGCAGCAGATATAGCACAGTGTATGGGCTGCAGCAGATATAGCACAGTGTATGGGCTGCGGCAGTTATAGCACAGTGTATGGGCTACGGCAGATATAGCACAGTGTATGGGCTGCGGCAGATATAGCACAGTGTATGGGCTGCATCAGTATATAGCACAGTGTATGGGCTGCAGCAGATATAGCACAGTGTATGGGCTGCAGCAGATATAGCACAGTGTATGGGCTGCATCAGATATAGCACAGTGTATGGGCTGCAGCAGATATAGCACAGTGTATGGGCTGCATCAGATATAGCACAGTGTATGGGCTGCAGCAGATATAGCACAGTGTATGGGCTGCGGCAGATATAGCACAGTGTATGGGCTGCATCAGATATAGCACAGTGTATGGGCTGCATCAGATATAGCACAGTGTATGGGCTGCATCAGATATAGCACAGTGTATGGGCTGCATCAGATATAGCACAGTGTATGGGCTGCGGCAGATATAGCACAGTGTATGGGCTGCGGCAGATATAGCACAGTGTATGGGCTGCATCAGATATAGCACAGTGTATGGGCTGCATCAGATATAGCACAGTGTATGGGCTGCATCAGATATAGCACAGTGTATGGGCTGCGGCAGTTATAGCACAGTGTATGGGCTGCGGCAGATATAGCACAGTGTATGGGCTGCGGCAGTTATAGCACAGTGTATGGGCTGCGGCAGATATAGCACAGTGTATGGGCTGCGGCAGATATAGCACAGTGTATGGGCTGCAGCAGATATAGCACAGTGTATGGGCTGCGGCAGTTATAGCACAGTGTATGGGCTGCGGCAGATATGAGTGCAGCAGTATACCAGTGTATGGGCTGCGGCAGTTATAGCACAGTGTATGGGCTGCGGCAGTTATAGCACAGTGTATGGCTGCGGCAGTATAGCACAGTGTATGGCTGCGCAGTTATAGCACAGTTAGCGCGTATTGGGCTGCGCAGTTATAGCACAGTGTATGGGCTGCGCAGTAAGCACAGTTATGGGCTGCGGCAGTTATAGCACAGTTAGGTGGGCCTTGCGGCAGTATGCAAGTGTATGGGCTGCAGCAGTATATAGCACAGTGTATGGGCCGCGCAGTTTATAGCACAGTGTATGGGCTGCGCAGTTATAGCACAGTGTATGGGCTGCAGCATATAGCACAGTGTATGGGCCGGCAGTATAGCAAGTGTATGGGCTGCGGCAGTTATACACATGTATGGGCTGCGGCAGTATAGCACAGTGTATGGCTGCGCAGATAATGTATGGGCTGCAGCAGTTATAGCACAGTGTATGGGCTGGCAGTATAGCAAGTGTATGGCTGCGGCAGTTATAGCACAGTGTATGGGCTGCGGCAGTATATAGCACAGTGTATGGGCTGCGGCATATGCCAGTTATGGGCTGCGGCAGTTATAGACAGGTATGGGTAGCACGGTATGGGCTGCGCAGTATATAGCACAGTGTATGGCTGCGCAGTATATAGCACAGTGTATGGGCTGCGGCAGATATAGCACAGTGTATGGGCTGCGGCAGTTATAGCACAGTGTATGGGCTGCGGCAGTTATAGCACAGTTGTATGGGCTGCTATGCGCGTATATAGCACAGTGTAATGGGCTGCGGCAGTATAGCACAGTGTATGGGCTGCGCAGATATAGCACAGTGTATGGGCTGCGGCAGTTATAGCACAGTGTATGGGCTGCGCAGTATAGCACAGTGTATGGGCTGCGGCAGATATAGCACAGTGTATGGGCTGCGGCAGTATAGCACAGTGTATAGGGCTGCGGCAGTATAGCACAGTGTATGGGCTGCGGCAGTTATAGCACAGTGTATGGGCTGCGGCAGTATAGCACAGTGTATGGGCTGCGGCAGTTATAGCACAGTGTATGGGCTGCGGCAGATATAGCACAGTGTATGGGCTGCGGCAGTAATAGCACAGTGTATGGGCTGCAGCAGTAATTATGGGCTGCTGCAGTTATAGCATAGTGTATGGGCTGCGGCAGTTATAGCACAGTGTATGGGCTGCGGCAGTTATAGCACAGTGTATAGGCTGCGGCAGTAATAGCACAGTGTATGGGCTGCGGCAGTAATTATGGGCTGCAGCAGTTATAGCACAGTGTATGGGCTGCGGCAGTAATTATGGGCTGCAGCAGTTATAGCACAGTGTATGGGCTGCGGCAGTTATAGCACAGTGTATGGGCTGCGGCAGTTATAGCACAGTATGGGCTGCGGCAGTTATAGCACAGTGTATGGGCTGCGGCAGTTATAGCACAGTGTATGGGCTGCGGCAGTTATAGCACAGTGTATGGGCTGCGGCAGTTATAGCACAGTGTATGGGCTGTGGCAGTTATAGCACAGTATGGGCTGCGGCAGTTATAGCACAGTGTATGGGCTGCAGCAGTTATAGCACAGTGTCTGGGCTGCGGCAGTTATAGCACAGTGTATGGGCTGCGGCAGTTATAGCACAGTGTATGGGCTGCGGCAGTTATAGCACAGTGTATGGGCTGCGGCAGTTATAGCACAGTGTATGGGCTGCGGCAGTTATAGCACAGTGTATGGGCTGCTGCAGTTATAGCACAGTGTATGGGCTGCGGCAGTTATAGCACAGTGTATGGGCTGCTGCAGATATAGCACAGTTTAAACATAGACAGCTGCATGGGTGTAACGCAAAGTATGTGGGTGACACCAAGTGTGTGAAACCAAAAATCACCACTCAAAGACATAATAATAACAAGGAGAAATAGGAGTCAATGGTGAAGACAATATATCATAAAATGGTAAATATTTACTATATAAAACAATTACATGTAAAACGAGAAGTAGTATAAAAAGGACAATAGAATCACAAATACAGGACAAGTGCATATACAGGGAGAATGCGCTCCTAATAATATGAGAAAAATCACTTGTGGTAGTGGTGGGGAAGTAAAATATAGCCCAAAATGGCCATGTCAAAAAGATCTCCCACAATAGGGAAAATGTAAAGTGCTATAACCACACTCACATAACCACAGAACACTGAGCATGCTTCATGGAATGAGAACCACTAATGTATAGGGCCAGCAAGAAACTGTGCAGCGCTGCCTACGATGAAAAAAAGGGGAACCATGCTCACCGATAAGTAAAGAGTAAAACAGGAGGGCAGTCACCCCGCTCAGAGATGTCACCCAGATATAGCACAGTGTATGGGCTGCGGCAGTAATAGCACAGTGTATGGGCTGCGGCAGTTATAGCACAGTGTATGGGCTATGGCAGTAATAGCACAGTGTATGGGCTGCAGCAGTTATAGCACAGTGTATGGGCTGCGGCAGTAATAGCACAGTGTATGGGCTGCAGCAGTAATTATGGGCTGCAGCAGTTATAGCACAGTGTATGGGCTGCAGCAGTTATAGCACAGTGTATAGGCTGCGGCAGTAATAGCACAGTGTATGGGGTGCGGCAGTTATAGCACAGTGTATAGGCTACAGCAGTTATAGCACAGTGTATTGACTGCTGCAGTAATAGCACAGTGTATGGGCTGCAGCAGTAATTATTGGCTGCTGCAGTTATAGCATAGTGTATGGGCTGCGGCAGTTATAGCACAGTGTATGGGCTGCGGCAGTTATAGCACAGTGTATAGGCTGCGGCAGTAATAGCACAGTGTATGGGCTGCGGCAGTAATTATGGGCTGCAGCAGTTATAGCACAGTGTATGGGCTGCGGCAGTTATAGCACAGTGTATAGGCTGCGGCAGTAATAGCACAGTGTATGGGCTGCGGCAGTAATTATGGGCTGCAGCAGTTATAGCACAGTGTATGGGCTGCGGCAGTAATTATGGGTTGCAGCAGTTATAGCACAGTGTATGGGCTGCGGCAGTAATAGCGCAGTGTATGGGCTATTGCAGTAATAGCACAGTGTATGGACTGTGGCAGTAATGGCACAGTGTATGGGCTGCGGCAGTAATAGCACAGTGTATGGCTGCAGCAGTAATTATGGGCTGCAGCAGTTATAGCACAGTGTATGGGCTGCGGCAGTAATAGCACAGTGTATGGGCTATGGCAGTAATAGCACAGTGTATGGACTGCGGCAGTAATGGCACTGTGTATGGCCTGCGGCAGTTATAACACAGTGTATGGGCTGCGGCAGTAATAGCATAGTGTATGGGCTGCAGCAGTAATTATGGGCTGCAGCAGTTATAGCACAGTGTATGGGCTTCGGCAGATATAGCACAGTGATGGTGTGCGGCAGTTATAGCACAGTGTATAGGCTACAGCAGTTATAGCACAGTGTATTGCTGCGGCAGTAATAGCAAGTGTATGGGCTGCAGCAGTAATTATGGGCTGGTGCAGTTATAGCATAGTGTATGGGCTGCGGCAGTTATAGCACAGTGTATGGGCTGCGACAGTTATAGCACAGTGTATAGCTGCGGCAGTAATAACACAGTGTATGGGCTGCGGCAGTAATTATGGGCTGCATCAGCTATAGCACAGTGTATGGGCTGCGGCAGTAATTATGGGCTGCAGCAGTTATAGCACAGTGTATGGGCTGCGGCAGTTATAGCACAGTGTATAGGCTGCGGCAGTAATAGCACAGTGTATGGGCTGCGGCAGTAATTATGGGCTGCAGCAGTTATAGGACAGTGTATGGGCTGCGGCAGTAATTATGGGCTGCAGCAGTTATAGCACAGTGTATGGGCTGCGTGCAGTAATAGCACAGTGTATGGGCTGGCAGTAATAGCACAGTGTATGGACTGTGGCAGTAATGGCACAGTGTATGGGCTGCGGCAGTAATAGCACAGTGTATGGGCTGCGGCAGTAATTATGGGCTGCAGCAGTTATAGCACAGTGTATGGGCTGCGACAGTAATAGCACAGTGTATGGGCTATGGCAGTAATAGCACAGTGTATGGACTGTGGCAGTAATGGCACAGTGTATGGGCTGCGGCAGTAATAGCACAGTGTATGGGCTGCGGCAGTAATTATGGGCTGCAGCAGTTATAGCACAGTGTATGGGCTGCGGCAGTAATAGCACAGTGTATGGGCTATGGCAGTAATAGCACAGTGTATGGACTGCGGCAGTAATGGCACAGTGTATGGGCTGCGGCAGTTATAATACAGTGTATGGGCTGCAGCAGATATAGCACAGAGTATGGGCTGCGGCAGATACAGTTATATGAAAAAGTTTGGGCACCCCTATTAATCTTAAGCTTAATGTTTTATAAAAATTGGTGTTTTTGCAACAGCTATTTCAGTTTGATATATCTAATAACTATTGGACACAGTAATGTTTCTTCCTTGAAATGAGGTTTATTGTATAGCAGAACATGTGCAATCTGCATTCAAACAAAATTTGACAGGTGCATAAGTATGGGCACCCTTATCATTTTCTTCTTTTAAATACTCCTACCTACTTTTTACTGACTTACTAAAGCATTTTTTTTGGTTTTGTAACCTCATTGAGCTTTGAACTTCATAGCCAGGTGTATGCAATCATGAGAAAAGCTACTTAAAGTGGCCACTTGCAAGTTGTTCTCCTGTTTGAATCTCCTCTGAAGAGTGCATCATGGGCTCAAAAAAACTGTCAAATCATCTGAAAACAAAGATTATTCAATATAGTTGTTCAGGGGAAGGATACAAAAAGCTGTCTCAGAGATTTAACCTGTCAGTTTCCACTGTGAGGAACATAGTAAGGAAATGGAAGAACACAGGGACATTCTTGTTAAGGCCAGAAATGGCAGGCCAAGAAAAACATCAGAAAGGCAGAGAAGAAGAATGGTGAGATCAGTCAAGGACAATCCACAGACTACCTCCAGAGAGCTGCAGCATCAACCATGTTTTCTACATTGCATATATTTAGTCACTCTAGTCATGTGTTACATATACCTCTCAGGCGCAGCTAATCCCCCAGATGTTATATAGAATTTACTTGAAATTGGTATGTCGCCTGAATATTAGTATTTACTTTTGCTACATAGCATTATAATTATCTGTGCCACTGCTGACATGATTTGTGTACAATCTCTTAGGTGCATTTATCTGGTATAGTACATATAGCCATTCGATCTCATATTAAATTACCATGTACAACAGGTAGCTGTCTATATATGTGCACTAGTAGCCAGTGTGTAATTTTCTTTGCCTCTTGACTTAGTGCTGAAATCTACATCTTATATTGTTTCGCTTGGATAGTGGCACAATTGCCCCAATACACTCTAATATAGATTTTTTCCCAGTGATACATGGTATATGGTACATTGGGAAACATATAGATATATATTCTAGAACTACATCGTAGAGATATTAGATATGCACAAAGCACTTAGTGACCTGAATATTTTGGTGATTTTGCATACTATGATCTTTGGGATATTATTGGACTTACATCCCATTTTTAAAGTGTTGTTTATACATTTTAATCATTTTTCAATAAAGTGTTTGTTATATAGCCTTATGCTTCCAAGTCTCTATTTGATTGTACTGTGCTATAACTGCTGCAGCCCATAATTACTGCCGCAACCCATACACTGTGCTATTACTGCCATAGCCCATACACTGTGCTATAACTGGTGCAGCCCATAATTACTGCCGCAGCCCATACACTGTGCTATTACTGCTGCAGCCCATAATTACTGCCGCAGCCCATACACTGTGCTATAACTGCTGCAGCCCATAATTACTGCCGCAGCCATACACTGTGCTATTCTTGCCGCAGCCTATACACTGTGCTATAACTGCGCCACAAAGAGCCCATACACTATGCTATAACTGCCGCAGCCCATACACTGTGCTATAACTGCTGAAGCCCATAATTACTGCTGCAGCCCATACACTGTGCTATTACTGCCGCAGCCCATACACTGTGCTATAACTGCTGCAGCCCACACACTGTGCTATTACTGCCATAGCCCATACACTGTGCTATAACTGCAGCAGCCCATAATTACTGCCGCAGCCCATACACTGTGCTATAACTGCTGCAGCCCATAATTACTGCCGCAGCCCATACACTGTGCTATAACTGCTGCAGCCCATAATTACTGCCGCAGCCCATACACTGTGCTATTACTGCTGCAGCCTATACACTGTGCTATAAACTGCCGCAGCCCATACACTGTGCTATAACTGCCGCAGCCCATAATTACTGCCGCAGCCCTACACTATGCTATAGCTGCCGCAGCCCATAATTACTGCCGCAGCCCATACACTGTGCTATAACTGCTGCAGCCCATAATTACTGCCGCAGCCCATAATTACTGCCGCAGCCCATACACTGTGCTATTACTGCTGCAGCTCATAATTACTGCCGCAGCCCATACACTGTGCTATAGCTGCCGCAGCCCATATTAATTACTGCCGCAGCCCATACACTGTGCTATAACTGCTGCAGCCCATAATTACTGCCGCAGCCCTAATTACTGCCGCAGCCCATACACTGTGCTATAACTGCTGCAGCCCATAATTACTGCCGCAGCCCATACACTGTGCTATTACTGCCGCAGCCTATACACTGTGCTATAACTGCCGCAGCCCATACACTGTGCTATAACTGCCGCAGCCCATACACTGTGCTATAACTGCTGAAGCCCATAATTACTGCTGCAGCCCATACACTGTGCTATTACTGCCGCAGCCCATACACTGTGCTATAACTGCTGCAGCCCTTCACTATGCTATTACTGCCAGCCCATACACTGTGCTATAACTGCCGCAGCCCATACACTGTGCTATACTGCGCAGCCAACATGCATACTGCCGCAGCCCATACACTGTGCTATATCTGCCGCAGCCCATACACTGTGCTATAACTGCCGCAGCCCATACACTGTGCTATATCTGCC
This sequence comes from Oophaga sylvatica, assembly GCA_033576555.1. Lineage (NCBI taxonomy): Eukaryota > Metazoa > Chordata > Amphibia > Anura > Dendrobatidae > Oophaga > Oophaga sylvatica. The sequence goes on from JARQOD010009388.1 coordinate 15,470, forward strand.
GCAGCCCATACACTGTGCTAAAACAGCCGCAGCCCATACACTGTGCTATATACTGCGCAGCCCATACACTGTGCTATATCTGCTGCAGCCCATACACTGTGCTATAACTGCTGCAGCCCATAATTACTGCGCAGCCCATACACTGTGCTATTACTGCGCAGCCCATACACTGTGCTATAACTGCGCAGCCCATACACTGTGCTATTACTGCCATGCCCTACACTGTGCTATAACTGCTGCAGCCCATATACTGCACATAACTGCTATAACTGCTGCAGCCCATAATTATACTGCCGCAGCCCATACACTGTGCTATAACTGCTGCAGCCCATAATTACTGCCGCAGACCATACACTGTGCTATAACTGCTGCAGCCCATAATTACTGCCGCAGCCCATACACTGTGCTATAACTGCCGCAGCCCATACACTGTGCTATAACTGCTGCAGCCCATAATTACTGCTGCAGCCCATACACTGTGCTATTACTGCCGCAGCCCATACACTGTGCTATAACTGCTGTACAGCCCATTACACTGTGCTATTACTGCCATAGCCCATACACTGTGCTATAACTGCCGCAGCGCATACACTGTGCTATTACTGCCGCAGCCCATACACTGTGCTATATCTGCCGCAGCCCATACACGTGCTATATCTGCCGCAGCCCATACACTGTGCTATAATCTGCCGCAGCCCATACACTGTGCTATATCTGCCGCAGCCATACACTGTGCTATAACTGCCGCAGCCCATACACTGTGCTATATCTGCTGCAGCCCATGCACTGTGCTATATCTGCCGCAGCCATACACTGTGCTATAACTGCCGCAGCCCATACACTGTGCTATATCTGCCGCAGCCCATACACTGTGCTATAACTGCCGCAGCCCATACACTGTGCTATATCTGCCGCAGCCCATACACTGTGCTATCTGTTTGGCCTCTTACACTGTGTACTGCAACACTACACTGTGCTATATCTCGCTGACAGTGCAAATTGCCCATACACTGTGCTAACTTAGCATATTATCGCAGCCCATACACGTGCTTAAGTGCACCATTCTGCGCGCATACACTGTGCATAATGCTGCCAGCCATACTAACTTGCTATAACTGCCGCAGCCATAACTGATACTGCTGCAGCATATATTCCTGCACCCATACACTGTGCTATATCTGCCGCAGCCCATACACTGTGCTATACTGCTGCAGCCTCATACACTGTGCTATTATGCCAGCCCATAAAACTGTGCTATATACTGCTGCGCCCATAATTAACTGCGCAGCCCATAATTTTATGCTGCAGCCCATACATGTGCTATATACTGCCGCAGCCCATACACTGTGCTTCAACTGCTGCAGCCATACACTGTGCTATTACTCGCAGCCATACATGTGCACTGATGCCATACACTGTGCTATACTGCCAGCCCATAATTATAGCCGCAGCACCCATACACTGTGCTATACTGCCAAACCCATACACTGTGCTATAACTGCGCAGCCATAAGTTAACTGCCGCAGCCCATACACTGTGCTATACTGCGCAGCCAAACACTGCTATACTGCCGCAGCCCATACACTGTGCTATACTGCGCAGCCACATAATACTGCCGCAGCCCATACACTGTGCTATAACTGCTGCAGCCCATAATTACTGCTGCAGCCATACACTGTGCTATTACTGCCGCAGCCTATACACTGTGCTATAACTGCCGCAGCCCATACACTGTGCTATAACTGCCGCAGCCCATACACTGTGCTATAACTGCTGAGCCCATAATTACTGCTGCAGCCCATACACTGTGCATATACTGCCGCAGCCCATACACTGTGCTATACTGCTGCAGCCCATACACTGTGCTATTACTGCCATAGCCCATACACTGTGCTATAACTGCAGCAGCCCATAATTACTGCCGCAGCCCATATCAAGCTGTGCTATAACTGCTTGCAGCCCATAAATACTGCCGCAGCCCATACACTGTGCTATAACTGCTGCAGCCCATAATTACTGCCGCAGCCCATACACTGTGCTATTACTGCTGAGCCCATACACTGTCTATAACTGCTGCAGCCATACACTGTGCTATAACTGCTGCAGCCCATATTACTGCTGCAGTCGCCATCATCATAGGCATATATTGCCGCAGCCCATACACTGTGCTATTACTGCCGCAGCCCATACACTGTGCTATAACTGCTGCAGCCCATACACTGTGCTATTACTGCCATAGCCCAGTACACTGTGCTATAATCTGCCGCAGCCCATACACTGTGCTATACTGCTGCAGCCATACACTGTGCTATATCTGCCGCAGCCCATACACTGTGCTATACTGCCGCAGCCCATACACTGTGCTATACTGCCGCAGCCCATACACTGTGCTATATCTGCCGCAGCCCATACACTGTGCTATAACTGCCGCAGCCCATACACTGTGCTATATCTGCCGCAGCCCGTACACTGTGCTATAACTGCCGCAGCCCATACACTGTGCTATATCTGCTGCAGCCCATACACTGTGCTATATCTGCTGCAGCCCATACACTCTGCTATAACTGATGCAGCCCATAATTACTGCTGCAGCCCATACACTGTGCTATTACTGCCGCAGCCCATACACTGTGCTATAACTGCTGCAGCCCATACACTGTGCTATTACTGCCATAGCCCGTACACTGTGCTATATCTGCCGCAACTTTAAAAATGGGATGTAAGTCCAATAATATCCCAAAGATCATAGTATGCAAAATCACCAAAATATTCAGGTCACTAAGTGCTGTGTGCATATCTAATATCTCTACGATGTAGTTCTAGAATATATATCTATATGTTTCCCAATGTACCATATACCATGTATCACTGGGAAAAAATCTATATTAGAGTGTATTGGGGCAATTGTGCCACTATCCAAGCGAAACAATATAAGATGTAGATTTCAGCACTAAGTCAAGAGGCAAAGAAAATTACACACTGGCTACTAGTGCACATATATAGACAGCTACCTGTTGTACATGGTAATTTAATATGAGATCGAATGGCTATATGTACTATACCAGATAAATGCACCTAAGAGATTGTACACAAATCATGTCAGCAGTGGCACAGATAATTATAATGCTATGTAGCAAAAGTAAATACTAATATTCAGGCGACATACCAATTTCAAGTAAATTCTATATAACATCTGGGGGATTAGCTGCGCCTGAGAGGTATATGTAACACATGACTAGAGTGACTAAATATATGCAATGTAGAAAACATGGTGAAAAGTAAAAAGGGATATGCAAGTACGACCTGAGGGAATGCCGTTGTAGCCCCGACGCGCGTTTCGCGTTAGCTTCGTCCTGGGGGATTTGTTTGAGCAAGTAGTAATAGCACAGTGTATGGGCTGCGGCAGTAATTATGGGCTGCAGCAGTTATAGCACAGTGTATGGGCTATGGCAGTAATAGCACAGTGTATGGGCTGCGGCAGTAATAGCACAGTGTATGGGTGTAAGGTTCTATGTATATATTCCTGAAACTCAGTTTGTTCGTCAGCCATTTTACTTTCTGTCTTGCTGCAGCTATCTTGCCCTCAGTCAAAATGGAGTTTCCAGCTTGCATGTTCCCGCCCTGATTCTCTCCTTTGCTTCTTAAGCAGCCACAGCTGAGCAATCAGTGCTTCAGAATCTAGCCTGCAGTGAACCTGTGACTTGACTCCTGTAAGCCTTGGACCTTGTACTCCAGCTATTCCTACTGAGGAACTCTGAAGCACTTGTGGACTCTGAACCCTGCTCTTTGAAAGACCCACGTTTGCATGGACTTACGGTAACAGAGAAGAAGATCCTGAATCTGTATTGGAGAGTGATTGCTGAGCTTGGATTACTCTGGCCTGCTGTGTCTCCTGTTTATGTGTCTGCAAACTGTGTGACTATTTCTGCCAACTTGTATGAAGTAATACAGGACTTTTCTATATCAAACCTGTGACTCCTGTGTTTTCATCGCACCCAAGCACAAGACGCTATATGAACTGTACTACATACATTACAAGATTCTGAAGCCAAAACGTTAGTGTCTGCTGGGTCTGGAAGGCTGTGTCTGCTGTACTGTGGATATCAGACGTCCGGTTGTACTTTCTGTGATGACAGTGGTTGTGACTTCTCACAACCATTCCAGGTGAGCAATTCCCTTAAGTTTTTTCTTTTTGCAGTGTTACCACAGGTAAACACTATTGTTTTTTTTTTTTTTTTTTCCTTTCTTTTCTCTTTTTTGTCTGCTGTAACTCTGGATATCAGATGTCTGGTTGAAACTTTCTGTGATGATAGTGGTTGTGACTTCTCACAACCATTCCAGGTGAGCAGTTCCCTTAATTTTTTTTTCCCTCTGCAGTGTTGCCACAGGTGAACACTATTGTTTTTTTTTTCTCTCCTCTTCTTCCAGTAATCCTGTCTTAAAAGATCTGGAAAATGGAGGCCCGCATAAAGGAACTTTGCGGAGTGACTGATAATATCCTTGCAGATTTGCAGAATATAAAGACCCGTTTTACAAATCTACAGGACCTCAATAATCACAATTTGCAAGTGGTTGGACAGACTACCCAGGATTTGCGAGCCAGGATTGAGGTTCTAGAGGGGCGAGTCCAGGCTCCTGCCGTAGCCCCGAGTGCTGGGATTCCCAAGTTGCCTCCTTTTCGTTTTGGCGGTGAACGTGAGAAATTCAGGGGATTTATTAATCAATGCAATCTTTTTTTTTCTGCACATGCTTCACAATTTCCCACTGAACGATCTAAGGTGCTTACTATAATTATGTTGCTTACCAACAAGGCTTTAATGTGGGCAAACCCTCTGATTGAGACTGAGGATGATTGTTTGAATCACCTTGATGATTTTATTTCAGCCATGGGGCAGGTGTTTGATGACCCCAATCGAGGTGCAACAGCTGAAGCAGCCATGTTAGCTTTGCGCCAAGGTAAGCACTCGGTAGCTGAATATGCCTTGGATTTCAGGAGATGGGCCCTTGATACCACCTGGGACAGTTCCGCCAAAAAATCTATTTTTCGAAAGGGGTTATCTCCACTGATTAAGGATGAACTTGCTCGTGCCGACCCTCCCACTGCGTTAGGTGACTTTATTAACTACTGCATCCGTATTGATACTCGTCTGACTGAACGCAGGCAAGAGAGATGGTTCGAAAGCAATCGTACTAACCTTTTCCTACCTTCCTCTCCAGCTAAGGAACCTTTGAGTAGGATTACACGTGTCAGTATTCCGGGTTTTCTAGGTAACTTTGTCAATGATTTTGCCCTTTGTTAAGATGGAGTTTGCTGTTTTGTGTGCCCTACTTCCTGTTCGTTTGTTTAAAGCCTGGCTCAGGTGCTGGCTTCACTGCTGGAATATTCTGCTTCCGTTTCCCTGCAACCCAGCTGCTTTGTTCCTCACAGATCTTTTGTGTGTTTACCAGGAAAGTGCATAGCCTTATCTTCAGGTGTTTCTCAGCCACAGCAGCTTCTACCCATGGCTCTGGACATTCTCTGCATATGTAAGTTGCACAAAGTACTGTGTTATCACTAAACTGTTGACTTGGGAATTTAACCCTTGGTTCACTCCATCTGATAAGAACTGTGTTTCTGAACTGTTGCTGTTTAACCCTTTGTGCATTACCTCTGGTGAGAGCTGTTGGAACTGTTACTGGAACCTTACTGACATATGAACTTGTTGTTGGACTTCACTGAATTAAGCCACAACTGAGATTAACTTGTTCCTGGACCTCCCTGTGTTTTCTGCATACCTGGATCTGACTCTTCACACACCAGCAGTGTGTAAATCCAGCCACGTTATCTGTGCATCAGACTTACCTTGTGGTCACATTTGTGTGAGGACTCCGTCGTAAGAACTTTACCACCCTCGCTATAGAGGTTCAAAGACTTATATATCCGGATTCATATAACTGGACTTGTGTATATATATATATGGACTCATTGCATGTCACTACGGGTTGTTTGAATATTGTTTTTGGGTGTTTTGCTGTTTCACAAATACATTATTTGCATTCAAAGAAACCCGTCTCTGATTGTTCATTGCCCCACGCTATCAGAATCCTCGAGTTCCTACAATAGTATTACAGGATATTCCAGCCTAAAAAAGAGGATTCTGCTGGGGCAATGACGGAGACACGGGCAGACAAATTGTTCACCATAGTTAACTCCTTGCAGCAGGAGGTGGCGGCTGCACTCAATCAGATTAGAGACTTGGAGTCTCGGGTTAACCACAATGCACAGGGGTTTGGTCAGGCTCTCCAAGATCTACGTTCTAGGTTAGGAGTCCTGGGCCTTACCTACTGAGCCTACCTCATCCACCAGTATGCCCAAATTGCCTCCATTCCGTTTTAATGGTGACCGAAGTCAATTCCGTGGGTTTGTTAATCAATGTATATTATTTTTTGATGTACATGCCTCCTACTACCGGTCTGATAGATCTAAGGTTCTATGTATTATTATGTTGTTGACATCACGTGCACTGGCTTGGGCAAATCCTATGGTTGAAAGTCATGATACCCGTCTAAATAATTTGGACAATTTTCTTGCAGCCATGGCGCAAATGTTCGACGATCCCAACCGCCGTGCTACCGCTGAATCTGCCTTGCTTTCCTTACGCCAGGGAAACAGTCAGTCATAGAATATGTTACTGAATTTAAAAGGTTAGTGGTGGACACCCAGTGGGAAAACAATGCTTTATTACCAATCTTTAGAAAAGGTTTGTCAAATGCAATCAAGGATGAGCTAGCTCGTTCAGAGTCTCCACAGAGATTTGAATTGTTTATACAGCACTGTGTACGTATTGATATCCGTTTAACTGAACGCAGACAAGAAAAATGGGCCGCTGTAAATCGCATTACTAATTACTCTCTTCCGTCCAGGGAAACCACAGGCAAAAACCCGCGAGAGGCTGAGGAGGTGCCTATGCAGGTGGACTCACTGCAGAGACGTGAGAATAATGAACGCCGCGAACACCGTCTCCGTGAGCGCTTATGTTTCTATTGTGGTCAATCGGACCATTTCCTCATCAATTGTCCTAAATGTCCTAGGCGACCCAACAAGGTGTTGGCGGTAGTAGGGGATTATGATAACACAGACGCTGAGTCTGAAGTTTCGGAAACCAGTCTACATCTAGATGCGGTTTTTCCCCCAATACTGATGCCGACTTCCCCTAAAGATCAAGGGGAGAAATATTCACATTGTTCTCTTCCTATACAGATTCAGTGGGAGGAACAGTGGATATCAAGTTCTGCCATGATAGACTCTGGAGCAGGTGGGAATTTCATGGATTCTTCTTTTGCAAAGGAACATGGTATAAAGACACAACTAAGAGCTTCACCAATCACTATGGAAACGGTGGATGGTTCCCCATTAGTTTCTGGACCAGTAGATCGGGAGACAGTGCCTCTGGAGTGTAAGATGGAACCAGACCATCAAGAAACACTTTCATTCATGTTAATATCTTCTCCTCATTTTCCTGTAATTTTAGGAATTCCCTGGTTATGGTCACAAAATCCAATCATCAATTGGGAAACCAAGGAGATAACCTTTCTCCCGAAGTGCAGTTCTACCATCAGTCCAACTGTAGCGGCTCCAGTTACCCAGAACTTGGAAGAGGTGATACAGGTACCTACTCTCCCTCTGATATATCAGGAATTCTCAGACATTTGTGATAAAAGGAAGGCAGATCAACTTCCCCCACATAGACCGTATGACTGCCCCATAGAATTGCTTCCTGGAGCAGCGATTCCTTTCGGCCATGTTTACCCGTTGGCGGCTCCGGAATTAAAATCTTTACGAGAGTATATAGATGAGAATTTAGCCAAGGGTTTATCCGACCATCTTCTTCACCAGCGGGAGCTCCAATATTCTTTGTAAAGAAGAAGGATGGTACTCTAAGACCCTGCATTGACTACCGGGAGTTAAATAAGGTAACCATTCGTAACAGGTACCCGTTGCCCCTAATTCCAGAATTGTTGGAAAGAGTTCGCCAGGCCAAGGTATTACCAAATTAGATCTTCGTGGGGCATATAATTTACTCCGTATACGGCCCGGAGACGAATGGAAGACAGCTTTTAGATGCCGTATGGACATTTTGAATATTGTGTGATGCCATTCGGACTCTGTAACGCTCCTGCTGCTTTTCAACATTTAGCCAACGACATTTTCAGGGATTTATTGGACCAATATGTGGTAATTTACCTTGATGACATCTTAATCTTTTCTGACTCCTTACAGGAACATCAGGAACATGTCAAGACCGTACTTAGACGTTTGAGAGATAATCATTTGTACATCAAACTCGAAAAGTGTGAGTTCCATTGTTCTGAAATTCAATTTTTAGGCTATGTTATCTCGCCTCAGGGATTGAATATGGAGTCCAGCAAGATCCAGGCAATCTTGGACTGGCCGGTACCAGGAAACATTAAGGAGGTACAAACGATTCATTGGCTTTGCTAACTTTATAGACGGTTTATCCGAAATTTTTCAGAAATTGTCCGTCCCATCACTCTCCTCACCAAGAAGGGGAAGAAGTTTGAATGGTCTTCGCAAGCTCAGGAAGCCTTTGTCGCCTGAAGGGTTGTTTTACCACGGCTCCAATATTGATGCATCCGGATCCTGCACAGCCTTTTATCGTGGAGGTGGACGCGTCTGACTGTGCATTGGGAGCTATCCTCTCACAACGTACCGGAGACAAAGGTTTGCTGCACCCGTGTGCCTTCTTCTCTCGTAGGTTATCTTCTGCAGAACTTAACTATGATGTGGCAGATAAGGAACTTTGGCAATTATTTCTGCCTTTAAGGAATGGAGACACCATTTGCAGGGGGAAACTCAGCAGGTAGTAGTACTCACGATCATCGCAATTTGGAATTCCTTAAGTCTGCCAGGTGTCTTTCTCCTCGACAAGCTAGGTGGAGTTTGTTTCTTGAACCAGTTTAATTTTATTATTTCGTACCGCCCAGGTTCACGTAATGGGAAAGCTGACGCATTATCCCGAATCCATACCGTGGATTCCGTGCCTGGGACCCCGTCGAAGACCATCTTGTCGGAGGCCAATTTCGTTGGAGTGCTCCGGAAACCGGGACTGTGGCAGGAGATCAAGCTGGCCTATGACGGTGACGTATTTTCTTGCAGCTCCACCTGACAATGTGAATCTTGTCCTTCGAATGGTGTGTGGCTTAGAGATCGATGTATTTATGTCCCAGAGGCTGTAAGACTTCGAGTTCTCAAATTGGTCCACGACTCTAAATTGGCTGGTCATAGGGGGGTACAGAAGACGCAGGAATTGTTAACTCGTTTTTTTGGTGGCCTACCTGCTTGAAGGATGTGAATGACTATGTCCGCTCTTGTGAAGTTTGTGCCCGGTACAAGGTTCCTCGCGTTTCACCTACTGGTCTTCTTAAACCGCTACCTGTACCGTCTCGCCCTTGGGGGTCTATTTCGATGGACTTTATTGTGGAGTTACCCACCTCTGGTGGTAAAAATACTATTTTGGTGGTAGTAGATCGTTTAACGAAAGCTGCCATTTCATTCCGTGTGCTGGTCTTCCCTCAGCTACAGAGACAGTAGATCTAGTTATCCAGAACATTTTCCGGCTGCATGGGGTACCAGATGACATCATTTCTGACCGGGGAATACAATTTACCTCTAGATTTTGGAAAGGATTTTGTTCTGCGCTCCACATTAATGTTTGCTTGTCTTCTGCATACCATCCTCAGACCAACGGGCAGACCGAACGGACAAATCAAACCTTGGAGCAATATCTACGCTGTTACGTCAGTCATTTGCAGGACGATTGGCTGAAGCTACTTCCTCTAGCGGAATTTTCGTACAAACAACTCCAAAGCAGTTCCACGAAGGTAACGCCTTTTTTTTTGCCAACCTGGGTTATCATCCAAGTATTTTGCCTAGGTCTCCGGTTACGATTTCGGTACCAGCGGTTGAAGACAGAGTGACGGCGTTGCAACGTAATCTTGAAGTTTTGAAGGACTCTCTGACCACAGCACAGGAGCGTTACAAGAAGTCGGCCGATAGATTCCGGAAACCAGCACCTATGAATAAGGTAGGAGACTCAGTTTGGTTGTCCACCAAGAATCTAAAATTGGGTGTTCCTTCGCAGAAACTGGGACAGAAATTCATCGGTCCATTCAAGATCACTGGGATTGTGAGCTCTGTTGCCTGTCGGTTGAAGCTACCACGGACTTTAAAGGTACACCCAGTATTTCATGTTTCCTTATTAAAACCATCCTCTCCTAACACGTTTCAGGGACGTATCGTACCTCCCCCTCCACCAGTGTTGGTTGATGGCGAAGAACAATCGTGGTACAGGATATTGTTAATTCGAGACTTCATAGAAACCGGCTTCAGTATCTAGTTAGATGGCAAGGTTACTCTCCTGAAAATGATTCTTGGGAACCAGTAAGTAACATCAATGCGCCTCTGAAGATTGCTCAGTTTCATCGGAGATACCCGGACAGGCCTGGTCCAGGACCGTCCGGAGGCCGTCTTTAAGGGGGGAGTAATGTCAGTATTCCGGGTTTTCTAGGTAACTTTGTCAATGATTTTGCCCTTTGTTAAGATGGAGTTTGCTGTTTTGTGTGCCCTACTTCCTGTTCGTTTGTTTAAAGCCTGGCTCAGGTGCTGGCTTCACTGCTGGAATATTCCTGCTTCCGTTTCCCTGCAACCCAGCTGCTTTGTTCCTCACAGATCTTTTGTGTGTTTACCAGGAAAGTGCATAGCCTTATCTTCAGGTGTTTCTCAGCCACAGCACTTCTACCCATGGCTCTGGACATTCTCTGCATATGTAAGTTGCACAAAGTACTGTGTTATCACTAAACTGTTGACTTGGGAATTTAACCCTTGTTCACTCCATCTGATAAGAACTGTGTTTCTGAACTGTTTGCTGTTTAACCCTTTGTGCATTACCTCTGGTGAGAGCTGTTGGAACTGTTACTGGAACCTTACTGACATATGAACTTGTTGTTGGACTTCACTGAATTAAGCCACAACTGAGATTAACTTGTTCCTGGACCTCCCTGTGTTTTCTGCATACCTGGATCTGACTCTTCACACACCAGCAGTGTGTAAATCCAGCCACGTTATCTGTGCATCAGACTTACCTTGTGGTCACATTTGTGAGGACTCCGTCGTAAGAACTTTACCACCCTCGCTATAGAGGTTCAAAGACTTATATATCCGGATTCATATAACTGGACTTGTGTATATATATATGGACTCATTGCATGTCACTACGGTTGTTTGAATATTGTTTTTGGGTGTTTTGCTGTTTCACAAATACATTATTTGCATTCAAAGAAACCCGTCTCTGATTGTTCATTGCCCCACGCTATCAGAATCCTCGAGTTCCTACAATAGTATTACAACACGGGAACCTGAACCTGAACCCATGCAGGTAGACTCTTTACAACGACGGGTTAGTGATGCACGCAAGGAACATCGTTTTAAGGAGAATCTATGTTTCTATTGTGGTAAGTCAGGGCACTTCATTATAAACTGCCCCAGCCGTTCTCGTAAGACTACTGCAGCACTCATTCATTGTGAGTGTTGCGAGAGGGGATCTGTCAGGTCCGAGCCTCAGGCTCCAGAGAGATCTGCAGCAACAGATCTTGATTTCTCGGACTTAAACTCCGTTACCTCTGAGGACGTTGACTGTGTAAACGCTGCCATTTTTCAAGTTTCCTCAGCGGTGTCCCAGCTGAGTTGTAAGAAAAACAATTCTCATTGCTTTCTTTCCATCAAACTCTGGGTTGACTCAGCTTGGGTGTCTAGCTCTGCTATGATCGACTCAGGGGCAAGTGGAAATTTTATGATGTCTCCTTTGCTCTGAAACAGGGAATACGTTCAGTGAAGAAGGCTACTCCAGTACAGATGGAAACTGTGGATGGCTCCCTGCTGACCTCTGGACCAGTGGATCAGAAACAGAGCCTTTGAGGGTTCTTATGGGTAAAGATCATCAAGAGAAACTGTCCTTTATGCTTATCTCTTCTCCCCACTTTCCCATTATTCTAGGGCTACCATGGCTGCAGGCTCAGAATCCTACATTAACTGGGAGACCAAGGAATTACACTTTCCAGAGAAACAGATGAGTCCAAAAGTTTCAGCTTGCTCTGTTCCTAAAGGAATCATGTCAGTCCCTGAACTACCAGCTGTATACCAGGACTATGTGGATTTATGTGACAAGAAGAACACTGACCAGCTTCCTCCTCACCGTCCATATGATTGTCCAATTGAATTATTGCCTGGAGCAGAGATACCTTTTGGTAAGATCTACCCCCTGCGGGCCCGAGCTAAAGGCTTTAAAGGATTACATAGATGAAAATCTAGCCAAGGGCTTCATACGCCCCTCTTCATCTCCTGCAGGTGCACCCATCTTCTTTGTAAAGAAGAAAGATGGATCTCTGAGACCATGCGTAGACTATAGGGAACTCAATAAGGTTACTATTAGAAACCGTTATCCATTGCCTTTAATCCCTGAGTTATTGGAGAGAGTGCGACATGCCAAAATTATTTCTAAACTAGATCTTCGTGGGGCCTATAACTTAGTCCGTATTAGACCTGGGGATGAATGGAAGACTGCATTCAGGTCACGCTATGGACACTTTGAATATCTAGTTATGCCTTTTGGTCTGAGTACCGCCCCAGCCACTTTCCAACACTTGGTGAATGACATCTTCAGGGATCTCCTAGATACATTCGTGGTAATTTATTTGGATGATATTCTAATTTTTTCTAACTCCACAGAGGAACATCATGGACATGTGAGAATGGTCTTGGAACGTCTAAGACAAAATCATCTTTACATCAAACTTGAAAAGTGTGAATTCCATAGGACCGAAATTCAATTTCTGGGGTATGTACTGTCTACACAAGGAATTAGTATGGATGGAAGCAAAACCCAAGCCATCAAGGATTGGCCAAGTCCTAGAAATGTGAAGGAGGTACAGCGCTTCATCGGGTTTGCCAACTTCTATAGACGTTTCATTAGAAATTTCTCTGAGGTAGTGTCACCTATCACTCAACTTACCCGAAAGAGTCTAGGTTTTCCTGGACTCCCCAAGCCCAGGAAGCATTTTCCCGTCTAAAAGATAAATTTACCACTGCACCTATCCTAGTACATCCCAACCCCGAGCTTGCCTTCATAATAGAGGTGGATGCTTCAGACTGTGCCGTTGGAGCTATACTCTCTCAGAGAACAGGTGAGAAGAATGTCTTACATCCCTGTGCCTTCTTTTCCCAGCAGTTGTCTTCGGCTGAGAGGAACTACGATGTGGGCAATAGAGAGTGTTGGCCATTATTGCCGCCTTCAAAGAATGGAGACACCTTCTTCAGGGAGCTGCACAGCAAATAGTCGTCCTGACAGACCATCGTAACCTTGAGTTTATCAGGTCGGCTAAGTGCCTGACTCCTCGCCAGGCTCGCTGGAATCTTTTCTTAAACCAATTTAATTTTATCATCTCTTATAGACCAGGATCGCGCAATGGAAAGGCTGATGCACTCTCTAGGATTTACTCAGCAGAGACACGTCCAATTACTCCTCCTAAGACTATCTTCCTGACTCTAGATCCTAGGAGTAATTCATAATCAAGACCTACTTAAGGACATCAAGGAAGCATACCATGCGGATTCCTTTTTGGCACAACCCCCAAGGACGTAAGTCTTGTCTTTAAGAATGGTGTGTGGATTCAGGGACAACGTCTGTATATTCCTGAAACAGTCAGATTAAGAGTATTGCAACTCATTCACGATTCCAAGATAGCTGGGCATAGAGGAATTCTAAAGACACAGGAATTTCTTTCTCGTTTCTTTTTGGTGGCCCACTTGCAGGAAGGATGTTTTGAATTATGTCACTTCATGTGAGGTCTGTGCAAGATGCAAAACACCTCGCTCCTCACCAACTGGTCTGTTACAGCCTCTTCCCACCCCATCCCGCCCGTGGGGATCCATTTCTATGGACTTCATTGTGGAGTTACCACCTCTCAGGGGAAGAACACCATTCTATGGTGGTTGACCGTCTAACAAAGGCAGCTCATTTTATCCCTTGTGTCGGCTTACCCACTGCAAAACAGACATCAGATTTGATGATTAAAAGATGTTTCGCTTACATGGAGTACCGGATGAGGTTAATTTCGGATCGAGGGGTGCAATTCACTTCTAGGTTTTGGCAAAATTTCTGTGCAGCATTGGACATTAAAGTAAACCTTTCTTCTGCTTTTCATCCCCAGACTAATGGACAGACCGAACAACCAATCAAACCCTGGAGCAGTATCTCCGCTGCTTTATCTGCCACCTACAGATGATTGGGTGGATCTACTTCCATTAGCTGAGTTCTCGTATAACAACTCTCAATTTGCCTCCACTAAACAGTCCCTTTTTACTCTAATCTAGGTTATCATCCTAACATTCTACCACGATTTCCCATAGAAACGCCTTTACCAGCGTGCTGAAAGAATCACGTCTTTACAGAAGAATATGGATCTTCTAAAGGAAAATCTGGAATCGGCTCAAGAAAGGTAAAAGAAAGCAGCAGATAAATTTCGTAAACCTGCACCACTTTAAAGGGTAGGAGACTTGGTCTGGCTGTCAACCAGAAATTGTCGTCCTTCAACTGCCCAGAACTATAAAGAATCCACCCTGTCTTTCATGTATCCCCACTAAAGGCTGCGACACCCAATACATTTCCTGGACGTTCCTCTCCTTGCCCTGACCCATGCTAGTCGAGGGTCAGGAAGAATTTGTGGTGGAAAGGATTTTAGATTCCAGGTTGTATAGAAATCAGTTACAATATCTGATTAAATGGCCAGGGCTACCCATGGAGGACAACTCATGGGAACCGGTCAATAACGTTAATGCTCCTCGCTTGCTCCGTCAGTTTCATCAGAGGTACCCACACAAGCCTGGTCTGAGGTCATCCGGAGGTTGTCCTTAAGGGGGGATAATGTAAGGTTCTATGTATTATTCCTGAAACTCAGTTTGTTCGTCAGCCATTTTACTTTCTTTCTTGCTGCAGCTATCTTGCCCTCATCAAAATGGAGTTTCCAGCTTGCATGTTCCCGCCCTGATCTCTCCTTTGCTTCTTTAAGCAGCCACAGCTGAGCAATCAGTGCTTCAGAATCTAGCCTGCAGTGAACCTGTGACTTGACTCCCGTAAGCCTTGGACCTTGTACTCCAGCTATTCCTACTGAGGAACTCTGAAACACTTGTGGACTCTGAACCCTGCTCTTTGAAAGACCCACGTTTGCATGGACTTTCGGTAACAGAGAAGAAGATCCTGAATCTGTATTGGAGAGTGATTGCTGAGCTTGGATTACTCTGGCCTGCTGTGTCTCCTGTTTATGTGTCTGCAAACTGTGTGACTATTTCTGCCAACTTGTATGAAGTAATACAGACTTTTCTATATCAAACCTGTGACTCCTTTGTTTTCATCGCACCCAAGCACAAGACGTATATGAACTGTACTACATACATTACAATGGGCTATGGCAGTAATAGCACAGTGTATGGACTGCGGCAGTAATGGCACGTGTATGGGCTGCGGCAGTTATAGCACAGTGTATGGCTGCGGCAGATTAGCACAGTGTATGGGCTCGGCAGATATAGCACAGTGTATGGGCTGCGGCAGGTTATAGCACAGTGTAAGGGCTGCGGCAGTAATTAGGTTGCAGCATTATAGCACAGTGTATGGGCTATGGCAGTAATAGCACAGTGTATGGGCTGCAGCAGTTATAGCACAGTGTATGGGCTGCAGCATAATGGCACAGTGTATGGGCTTGCAGCAGTTATAGCACAGTGTATGGGCTGCAGCAGTTATAGCACAGTGTATGGGCTGCAGCAGTAATGGCACAGTGTAATGGGCTGCGGCAGTAATGGGACAGTGTCTGGACTGTGGCAGTAATGGCACAGTGTAATGGGCTGCGGCAGTAATGGCACAGTGTAGGGCTGTTGCGATATAGCACAGTGCATGGGCTGCGGCAGTTATAGCACAGTGTATGGGCTGCGGCAGTAATGGCACAGTGTAAGGGCTGCAGCGTTATAGCACAGTGGGATGGGCCGCAGCAGTAATGGCACAGTGTATGGGCCGTAGCAGAAAGGCACGTGTATTGGG
>JARQOD010009389.1:0-31613 GCA_033576555.1 Oophaga sylvatica
AAGAGGAAATACTGACACAGAAAGAAAATAGTATGAGCAAACGCTGGGCCCAAACTATCTAAATAGAAAAGGATAGGAAGGGTACTTACTGCAATCCCAGAAAACCCTGAAAAACACCAACTCTACTAATTTCAAAATCACCTGAGATCACACGACCTCTACCACCTAAATTAGTTCTCTGGTGTAAGAAAATCAAAACAGCAGCCACTGAAAAAACTGGAAAAAGCAAAAGTACAAAACTCAGTGGCTGAACTAAACAGAGAGGGCAAAAGCCCCCGGAGGGGACCCTGAAGGCCCCCACAGAAGTGCAGGACAAAATGCAAAAATATAGCAAAAACACAAAAGAAGAAAAATTCTTATCTGGTAGCAGGAGATGCAGACACGACACAGCAGGCTACAAGGGAAACTGGAAAGAAGGATTCAGACCAGAACAATTGATCACCGGCAACCCTGATGGGAAAATGACTCCCTTATATAAGACCAATCAGTAACACCTGATTCCCAGTCCTCACAATCTTCACTAGTACCGCTTGTAACCACCAGAGGGAGCCTCTGCTCAGAACTCATCTCAAACCCATTCACAACAGTATCCCCCCCTTGAGGAGGGTCACCGAACCCTCATTTGAGCAACCAGGTCGGTCAGGATGAGTTCTATGATACGCACGGATAAGTCTCCTAGCATGGATGTCCGAAGCAAACACCCAAGAATTGTCTTCCTGACCATAACCTCTCCATTTAACCAAATACTGGAGTCTTCGTCTAGAAAAACGAGAATCCAATATTTTCTCAACCACATACTCCAGATTGCCCTCAACCAAAACAGGGTCAGGAGGCACAGTAGCAGGAACCACTGGCTCAACAAACCTCTTCAACAAGGACTTGTGGAACACGTTATGGATCTTAAATGTCCCTGGAAGAAGCAAACGAAAAGAAACAGGATTAATAATCTCCATGATCTTATAAGGTCCAATGAACCTAGGCTTAAATTTAGGAGATGCTACTCTCATAGGAATATTCTTTGAGGACAACCAGACCAAGTCCCCCACTTTAAACCGAGGACCATCAGTCCTATGCCGGTTAGCAAACCGCTGGGCCTTCTCCTGAGAGAGGGACAACCTCTCCACTACCTGGTCCCAAATCTGTTGCATACGCTCAACAACAGAGTCAACACCTGGACAGACAGAAGCTTCCGTCTGTCCTGAAGAAAATCGAGGGTGAAAACCAGAATTACAGAAAAACGGAGACATCAAAGTGGCAGAGCTAGCCCTATTATTAAGAGCAAACTCAGCCAAAGGCAAAAAAGAGACCCAGTCATCCTGATCAGCAGACACAAAGCATCTTAGATAAGTCTCTAATGTCTGGTTTGTTCTCTCAGTTTGACCATTGGTCTGAGGATGAAATGCCGAGGAGAAAGACAATTGAACACCCAGTTTAGAACAAAAAGTCCTCCAAAATCTGGAAACAAACTGGACTCCTCTGTCAGACACAATGTTCTCAGGAATGCCGTGTAAACGAACCACGTGCTGAAGAAACAACGGCACCAATTCAGAGGAGGAAGGCAACTTAGGTAATGGCACAAGATGTATCATTTTGGAAAACCTATCACAAATTACCCAGATGGTGGTCATTCTCTGAGAAACAGGAAGATCGGAAATGAAATCCATAGAGATATGGGTCCATGGTCTCTTGGGCACAGGCAATGGCATCAACAAACCACTAGAGCGAGAGCAAGGCTTGGAGCGAGAGCAAGTCCCGCAGGACTGCACAAATTCCCTGACATCGCGAGACAAGGTAGGCCACCAAAAGGACCGACTAACCAAGTCTCTGGTACCAAAAATCCTGGGATGCCCAGCCAATGCGGAACAATGAATCTCAGACATCACACTCTTTTTCCATTGGTCCGGGACAAACAATTTTCCAACAGGGCAGCGCACGGGCCTATCCTCCTGACACCCCTCCAGAGCAAGTCTCAAATTGGGCGAGATGGCGGAAAGAACTACACCCTCTTTCAAAATAACAGAAGGATCAGATAACTCAGGAGAGTCCGCAAGGAAACTCCTCGAGAGGGCATCCGCCTTAACATTCTTAGTGCCAGGAAGAAAGGAAACCACAAAATTAAAACGTGTGAAAAACAAGGCCCACCTGGCCTGTCTAGGATTGAGTCGCTTGGCAGATTCCAGATAGACCAGATTCTTATGGTCCGTAAGGACCACCACCTGATGTTTGGCTCCCTCCAGCCAATGTCTCCACTCTTCAAAAGCCCACTTCATGGCCAATAACTCCCGATTACCCACGTCATAATTACGTTCAGTAGGAGAAAATTTTCGAGAGAAAAAGGCACAAGGGTTACTTTTAGAGGTCTCTGGATCTTTTTGGGACAAAACGGCACCTGCCCCAATTTCAGAGGCATCAACCTCCACCTGAAATGGCAGAGAAACATCAGGCTGCCGTAGAACAGGAGCAGAAGTGAATCTCTGCTTAAGTTCCTGAAATGCAGAGACTGCCTCAGGAGGCCAATTCACCACATCAGAACCCTTTCTGGTCAAATCAGTTAATGGTTTAACAATAACCGAGAAATTACCAATAAATTTACGATAAAAATTGTCAAAACCCAAAAATCTCTGAAGAGCCTTTAATGAAGTAGGTTGGACCCAATCACAGATGGCCTGAACCTTGACCGGGTCCATTTCAATAACAGATGGGGACAAAATGAATCCCAGAAATGAGATCTTCTGTACGCCAAAAAGACACTTTGATCCCTTCACATACAGAGCATTATCCCTTAAAATCTGGAACACAGTCCGAACATGTTTCACATGAGAGTCCCAGTCATTAGAAAAAATCAAGATATCATCCAAATAAACAATCAGAAATTTGTCCACAAAATCCCTGAAAATGTCATTCATGAAGGACTGGAAGACGGAAGGGGCATTATTGAGCCCAAAGGGCATCACTATGTAATCAAAATGCCCTTCAGGGGTATTGAATGCCGTCTTCCATTCATCCCCGTGCTTAATGCGAATAAGGTTATACGCCCCCCTGAGGTCAAGCTTGGTAAACCAAGTAGCGTTTTTCACCCTGGAAAACAGGTCAGAAATCAAGGTAACGGGTATTGATATTTCACAGTAATATTGTTCAAGAGACGATAATCAATACACGGCCTTAATGAACCATCTTTTTTGGCCACAAAGAAAAAACCGGCACCTAAGGGTGAAGAGGATGGTCTGATATGACCCTTCTCCAATGATTCCTTGATATAAGACCGCATAGCGTCATGTTCAGGTACAGACAAGTTAAAAAGGCGACCTTTAGGGAATTTACTACCCGGCACTAATTCAATAGCGCAGTCATAGCTCCTATGGGGAGGTAAGGATGCAGATTTACTTTCGCTAAACACATCAGAAAAATCAAACAAAAAGTCAGGAACATCCTGAGCCTGGGGGGAGGCAGAAAAAACAGGAGTGTTGGTATTAACACATTGGCAGCCCCAACTGGTTACAGACACAGATTTCCAATCCAAAACAGGATTATGAGACTGTAACCAAGGGAAACCCAGCACTATAATGTCATGCAGATTATATAGAACCAAAAATTTGCAGCACTCCTGGTGATCAGGTTCAACCCTCATTATCACCTGAGTAGAGAACTGGGGTTTATTCTCAGCCAAAGGGGTAGAATCGATCCCCAGTAGGGGAATAGACTTCTGTAGGGGTATCAAGGGAAACCCACAACGTTTAGCAAAATCATAATCCATCAGGTTAATAGCTGCTCCAGAATCAACGAAAGCCTGAGCAGAAAATGAGGACAGAGAGCATATCAGAGTGACAGTTAATAAAAACTTAGTCTGAACACTACCCAAGACAACTGAGCGTGCAAAACGTCTTCCCCGCTTAGGGCAGACTGAATGAGAGGCATCACCACAGTAGAAACATAACCTATTGCGCTTTCGAAACTCATGACGCTGTGCCCCAGACACCACTCCATCACACTGCATGGGCTCAGAAGCTGGCTCACAAGGCAACACCACTCCACGCATACTTCTCCGCTCACGCAAACGTCTGTCAATTTGAATCTCTAATGACATAGAATCATTGAGACCAGAGGGGACAGGGAATCCCACCATAACATCCTTTACATTATCGGACAGACCCTTCCGGAAAAGGGCCGCCAAAGCGTCGTCATTCCATTTGGTCAGGACTGCCCACCTACGGAATCTCTGACAGTATAACTCAGCGTCATCAAGCCCCTGATTTAATGCCAACAAGGCTTTTTCAGTTTGATCAGTGACATTAGGCTCATCGTACAATAACCCCAAAGCCTGAAAAAACGCATCAACATCACTCAAAACAGGATCCCCAGGTATCAGGGAAAAAGCCCAATCCTGAGGATCGCCGCGCAGGAGAGAGATGACAATTTGAACCTGCTGCGCTGCGTTTCCTGAGGACTTAGATTTTAAGGCAAAAAACAATTTACAATTATTTTTGAAATTCTGAAACTTAGCTCGATCCCCCAAAAACAAATCTGGCATGGGGATCCTAGGTTCCACAACAGGCAACCCAGCAAGATAGATAGCAATACTCCGAACCTCAGTGGCAAGCTGATCCACACGGCCAGACAACTGTGCAAACTCCATTGGGAGAAAAGATCCTCCCCAGCACCCAGAGATACAGAGGGAAAAAAAAAAAATGCAACAAACAGAAAAATATCTCTGACAACTCTGACAACCTTTTTTCTATCACAATATTTTTTCCCTTCTGTGAGTACCATACAATTTTAAATTTTTAGGCCGGTGATACTGTTATGTTTCGGTAGCTGAGGAGTGCAGGTAAAAAAGGAAATACACCAGAGCAGTTGGAATCTATGAGATTGCAGTACCCTGACTAACCACCACAACTAGAGGCAGCCGTGGAGCGTTCCTACGTTGGTCCTAGACGCCTCGTCACAGCCTGAGAAACTAACTACACCTAAAGACAGAAATAGGAAAGCTATCTGCCCCGGAGCAGAACCCCAAAGATAATAGAAAGCCCCCAAACATGTAATGGCGGTTAGACAAGAGGAAATACTGACACAGAAAGAAAATAGTATGAGCAAACGCTAGGGCCCAAACTATCTAAATAGAAAAGGATAGGAAGGGTACTTACTGCAATCCCAGAAAACCCTGAAAAACACCAACTCTACTAATTTCAAAATCACCTGAGATCACACGACCTCTACCACTTAAATTAGTTCTCTGGTGTAAGAAAATCAAAACAGCAGCCACTGAAAAAACTGGAAAAAGCAAAAGTACAAAACTCAGTGGCTGAACTAAACAGAGAGGGCAAAAGCCCCCGGAGGGGACCCTGAAGGCCCCCACAGAAGTGCAGGACAAAATGCAAAAATATAGCAAAAACACAAAAGAAGAAAAATTCTTATCTGGTAGCAGGAGATGCAGACACGACACAGCAGGCTACAAGGGAAACTGGAAAGAAGGATTCAGACCAGAACAATTGATCACCGGCAACCCTGATGGGAAAATGACTCCCTTATATAAGACCAATCAGTAACACCTGATTCCCAGTCCTCACAATCTTCACTAGTACCGCTTGTAACCACCAGAGGGAGCCTCTGCTCAGAACTCATCTCAAACCCATTCACAACACAGTCCCTTCTTAAATTTTAGTAGGGAATCACTCATTACAACATTAGACGGCAGAGAGTTCCATAGTCTCACTGCTCTTACAGTAAAGAATCTGCGTCTGTGATTATGGCTAAACCTTTTTTCCTCCAGACGTAGAGGATGACCCCTTGTCCCCGTCACAGGTCTAAGAGTAAAAAGATCATTAGAAAGGTCTTTGTACTGTCCCCTCATATATTTATACATTGTAATAAGATCACTCCTAAGCCTTCTTTTCTCCAAACTAAATAACCCCAAGTGTAATAACCTGTCCTGGTATTGCAGACAATATGTGGTGCCTTCTTATTGGTGATCGGACTGCTCTGGTTATGTGGCAGCTCCGGATTGGCTCACCGACGACGCCCCGTCCGACTGAGCGTGAGTGTTTAGGGTGGAGCCTAGCGCATAAAGGGCTTTCAGCAAAGTGTGTGTGTGTGTATGTATGTATGTGTATATTATATATATATATGTGTATACATGCATGTACACCCACCCCACCAGGTACTCATCTCCTTTGTACCTCCCGGTTATTAGCTGAGCTGGTACTCATCTCCCTTGTACCTCTCGGTTATTAGCTGAGCTGGTACTCATCTCCCTTGTACCTCTCGGTTATTAGCTGAGCTGGTACTCATCTCCCTTGTACCTCTCGGTTATTAGCTGAGCTGGTACTCATCTCCCTTGTACCTCTCGGTTATTAGCTGAGCTGGTACTCATCTCCCTTGTACCCCTTGGTTATTAGCTGAGCTGGTACTCATCTCCCTTGTACCCCTCGGTTATTAGCTGAGCTGGTACTCATCTCCCTTGTACGCCTTGGTTATTAGCTGAGCTGGTACTCATCTCCCTTGTACCCCTCGGTTATTAGCTGAGCTGGTACTCATCTCCCTTGTACCCCTCAGTTATTAGCTGAGCTGGTAATCATCTCCCTTGTACCCCTCAGTTATTAGCTGAGCTGGTACTCATGTCCCTTGTACCCCTCGATTATTAGCTGAGCTGGTACTCATCTCCCTTGTACCCCTCGGTTATTAGCTGAGCTGGTACTCATCTCCCTTGTACCCCTCGGTTATTAGCTGAGCTGGTACTCATCTCCCTTGTACCCCTCGGTTATTAGCTGAGCTGGTACTCATCTCCCTTGTACCCCTCGGTTATTAGCTGAGCTGGTACTCATCTCCCTTGTACCTCTCGGTTATTAGCTGAGCTGGTACTCATCTCCCTTGTACCCCTCGGTTATTAGCTGAGCTGGTACTCATCTCCCTTGTACCTCTCGGTTATTAGCTGAGCTGGTACTAATCTCCCTTGTACCTCTCGGTTATTAGCTGAGCTGGTACTCATCTCCCTTGTACCTCTCGGTTATTAGCTGAGCTGGTACTCCTCTCCCTTGTACCTCTCGGTTATTAGCTGAGCTGGTACTCATCTCCCTTGTACCCCTCGGTTATTAGCTGAGCTGGTACTCATCTCCCTTGTACCCCTCAGTTATTAGCTGAGCTGGTACTCATCTCCCTTGTACCCCTCGGTTATTAGCTGAGCTGGTACTCATCTCCCTTGTACCCCTCGGTTATTAGCTGAGCTAGTACTCATCTCCCTTGTACCCCTCGGTTATTAGCTGAGCTGGTACTCATCTCCCTTGTACCTCTCGGTTATTAGCTGAGCTGGTACTCATCTCCCTTGTACCTCTCGGTTATTAGCTGAGCTGGTACTCATCTCCCTTGTACCTCTCGGTTATTAGCTGAGCTGGTACTCATCTCCCTTGTACCCCTCGGTTATTAGCTGAGCTGGTACTCCTCTCCCTTGTACCTCTCGGTTATTAGCTGAGCTGGTACGCATCTCCCTTGTACCTCTCGGTTATTAGCTGAGCTGGTACTCATCTCCCTTGTACCCCTCGGTTATTAGCTGAGCTGGTACTCATCTCCCTTGTACCTCTCGGTTATTAGCTGAGCTGGTACTCATCTCCCTTGTACCTCTCGGTTATTAGCTGAGCTGGTACTCATCTCCCTTGTACCTCTCGGTTATTAGCTGAGCTGGTACTCATCTCCCTTGTACCTCTCGGTTATTAGCTGAGCTGGTACTCATCTCCCTTGTACCTCTCGGTTATTAGCTGAGCTGGTACTCATCTCCCTTGTACCCCTCGGTTATTAGCTGAGCTGGTACTCATCTCCCTTGTACCCCTCGGTTATTAGCTGAGCTGGTACTCCTCTCCCTTGTACCTCTCGGTTATTAGCTGAGCTGGTACGCATCTCCCTTGTACCTCTCGGTTATTAGCTGAGCTGGTACTCATCTCCCTTGTACCTCTCGGTTATTAGCTGAGCTGGTACTCATCTCCCTTGTACCTCTCGGTTATTAGCTCAGCTGGTACTCATCTCCCTTGTACCTCACGGTTATTAGCTGAGCTGGTACTCATCTCCCTTGTACCTCTCGGTTATTAGCTGAGCTGGTACGCATCTCCCTTGTACCCCTCGGTTATTAGCTGAGCTGGTACTCATCTCCCTTGTACCCCTCGGTTATTAGCTGAGCTGGTACTCATCTCCCTTGTACCCCTCGGTTATTAGCTGAGCTGGTACTCATCTCCCTTGTACCCCTCGGTTATTAGCTGAGCTGGTACTCATCTCCCTTGTACCCCTCGGTTATTAGCTGAGCTGGTACTCATCTCCCTTGTACCCCTCGGTTATTAGCTGAGCTGGTACTCATCTCCCTTGTACCTCTCGGTTACTAGCTGAGCTGGTACTCATCTCCCTTGTACCTCTCGGTTATTAGCTGAGCTGGTACTCATCTCCCTTGTACCCCTCGGTTATTAGCTGAGCTGGTACTCATCTCCCTTGTACCCCTCGGTTATTAGCTGAGCTGGTACTCATCTCCCTTGTACCTCTCGGTTATTAGCTGAGCTGGTACTCATCTCCCTTGTACCTCTCGGTTATTAGCTGAGCTGGTACTCATCTCCCTTGTACCCCTCGGTTATTAGCTGAGCTGGTACTCATCTCCCTTGTACCTCTCGGTTATTAGCTGAGCTGGTACTCATCTCCCTTGTACCTCTCGGTTATTAGCTGAGCTGGTACTAATCTCCCTTGTACCTCTCGGTTATTAGCTGAGCTGGTACTCATCTCCCTTGTACCTCTCGGTTATTAGCTGAGCTGGTACTCCTCTCCCTTGTACCTCTCGGTTATTAGCTGAGCTGGTACTCATCTCCCTTGTACCCCTCGGTTATTAGCTGAGCTGGTACTCATCTCCCTTGTACCCCTCGGTTATTAGCTGAGCTGGTACTCATCTCCCTTGTACCCCTCGGTTATTAGCTGAGCTGGTACTCATCTCCCTTGTACCCCTCGGTTATTAGCTGAGCTAGTACTCATCTCCCTTGTACCCCTCGGTTATTAGCTGAGCTGGTACTCATCTCCCTTGTACCTCTCGGTTATTAGCTGAGCTGGTACTCATCTCCCTTGTACCTCTCGGTTATTAGCTGAGCTGGTACTCATCTCCCTTGTACCTCTCGGTTATTAGCTGAGCTGGTACTCATCTCCCTTGTACCCCTCGGTTATTAGCTGAGCTGGTACTCCTCTCCCTTGTACCTCTCGGTTATTAGCTGAGCTGGTACGCATCTCCCTTGTACCCCTCGGTTATTAGCTGAGCTGGTACTCATCTCCCTTGTACCCCTCGGTTATTAGCTGAGCTGGTACTCATCTCCCTTGTACCTCTCGGTTATTAGCTGAGCTGGTACTCATCTCCCTTGTACCTCTCGGTTATTAGCTGAGCTGGTACTCATCTCCCTTGTACCTCTCGGTTATTAGCTGAGCTGGTACTCATCTCCCTTGTACCTCTCGGTTATTAGCTGAGCTGGTACTCATCTCCCTTGTACCTCTCGGTTATTAGCTGAGCTGGTACTCATCTCCCTTGTACCCCTCGGTTATTAGCTGAGCTGGTACTCATCTCCCTTGTACCCCTCGGTTATTAGCTGAGCTGGTACTCCTCTCCCTTGTACCTCTCGGTTATTAGCTGAGCTGGTACGCATCTCCCTTGTACCCCTCAGTTATTAGCTGAGCTTGTACTCATCTCCCTTGTACCTCTCGGTTATTAGCTGAGCTGGTACTCATCTCCCTTGTACCTCTCGGTTATTAGCTGAGCTGGTACTCATCTCCCTTGTACCTCTCGGTTATTAGCTGAGCTGGTACTCATCTCCCTTGTACCTCTCGGTTATTAGCTGAGCTGGTACTCATCTCCCTTGTACCTCACGGTTATTAGCTGAGCTGGTACTCATCTCCCTTGTACCTCTCGGTTATTAGCTGAGCTGGTACGCATCTCCCTTGTACCCCTCGGTTATTAGCTGAGCTGGTACTCATCTCCCTTGTACCCCTCGGTTATTAGCTGAGCTGGTACTCATCTCCCTTGTACCCCTCGGTTATTAGCTGAGCTGGTACTCATCTCCCTTGTACCCCTCGGTTATTAGCTGAGCTGGTACTCATCTCCCTTGTACCTCTCGGTTATTAGCTGAGCTGGTACTCATCTCCCTTGTACCTCTCGGTTATTAGCTGAGCTGGTACTCATCTCCCTTGTACCCCTCGGTTATTAGCTGAGCTGGTACTCATCTCCCTTGTACCTCTCGGTTATTAGCTGAGCTGGTACTCATCTCCCTTGTACCTCTCGGTTATTAGCTGAGCTGGTACTCATCTCCCTTGTACCTCTCGGTTATTAGCTGAGCTGGTACCCATCTCCCTTGTACCTCTCGGTTATTAGCTGAGCTGGTACTCATCTCCCTTGTACCTCTCGGTTATTAGCTGAGCTGGTACTCATCTCCCTTGTACCTCTCGGTTATTAGCTGAGCTGGTACTCATCTCCCTTGTACCTCTCGGTTATTAGCTGAGCTGGTACTCATCTCCCTTGTACCCCTCGGTTATTAGCTGAGCTGGTACTCATCTCCCTTGTACCCCTCGGTTATTAGCTGAGCTGGTACTCCTCTCCCTTGTACCTCTCGGTTATTAGCTGAGCTGGTACGCATCTCCCTTGTACCCCTCAGTTATTAGCTGAGCTTGTACTCATCTCCCTTGTACCTCTCGGTTATTAGCTGAGCTGGTACTCATCTCCCTTGTACCTCTCGGTTATTAGCTGAGCTGGTACTCATCTCCCTTGTACCTCTCGGTTATTAGCTGAGCTGGTACTCATCTCCCTTGTACCTCTCGGTTATTAGCTGAGCTGGTACTCATCTCCCTTGTACCTCACGGTTATTAGCTGAGCTGGTACTCATCTCCCTTGTACCTCTCGGTTATTAGCTGAGCTGGTACGCATCTCCCTTGTACCCCTCGGTTATTAGCTGAGCTGGTACTCATCTCCCTTGTACCCCTCGGTTATTAGCTGAGCTGGTACTCATCTCCCTTGTACCCCTCGGTTATTAGCTGAGCTGGTACTCATCTCCCTTGTACCCCTCGGTTATTAGCTGAGCTGGTACTCATCTCCCTTGTACCTCTCGGTTATTAGCTGAGCTGGTACTCATTTCCCTTGTACCCCTCGGTTATTAGCTGAGCTGGTACTCATCTCCCTTGTACCTCTCGGTTATTAGCTGAGCTGGTACTCATCTCCCTTGTACCTCTCGGTTATTAGCTGAGCTGGTACTCATCTCCCTTGCACCTCTCGGTTATTAGCTGAGCTGGTACTCATCTCCCTTGTACCCCTCGTTATTAGCTGAGCTGGTACTCATCTCCCTTGTACCCCTCGGTTATTAGCTGAGCTGGTACTCATCTCCCTTGTACCCCTCGGTTATAAGCTGAGCTGGTACTCATCTCCCTTGTGCCCCTCGGTTATTAGCTGAGCTGGTACTCATCTCCCTTGTACCTCTCGGTTATTAGCTGAGCTGGTACTCATCTCCCTTGTACCTCTCGGTTATTAGCTGAGCTGGTACTCATCTCCCTTGTACCTCTCGGTTATTAGCTGAGCTGGTACTCATCTCCCTTGTACCTCTCGGTTATTAGCTGAGCTGGTACTCATCTCCCTTGTACCTCTCGGTTATTAGCTGAGCTGGTACTCATCTCCCTTGTACCCCTCAGTTATTAGCTGAGCTGGTACTCATCTCCCTTGTACCCCTCGGTTATTAGCTGAGCTGGTACTCATCTCCCTTGTACCCATCGGTTATTAGCTGAGCTGGTACTCCTCTCCCTTGTACCTCTCGGTTATTAGCTGAGCTGGTACTCATCTCCCTTGTACCTCTCGGTTATTAGCTGAGCTGGTACTCATCTCCCTTGTACCTCTCGGTTATTAGCTGAGCTGGTACTCATCTCCCTTGTACCCCTCGGTTATTAGCTGAGCTGGTACTCATCTCCCTTGTACCTCTCGGTTATTAGCTGAGCTGGTATTCATCTCCCTTGTACCCCTCGGTTATTAGCTGAGCTGGTACTCATCTCCCTTGTACCTCTCGGTTATTAGCTGAGCTGGTACTCATCTCCCTTGTACCTCTCGGTTATTAGCTGAGCTGATACTCATCTCCCTTGTACCTCTCGGTTATTAGCTGAGCTGGTACTCATCTCCCTTGTACCCCTCGGTTATTAGCTGAGCTGGTACTCATCTCCCTTGTACCCATCGGTTATTAGCTGAGCTGGTACTCCTCTCCCTTGTACCTCTCGGTTATTAGCTGAGCTGGTACTCATCTCCCTTGTACCTCTCGGTTATTAGCTGAGCTGGTACTCATCTCCCTTGTACCTCTCGGTTATTAGCTGAGCTGGTACTCATCTCCCTTGTACCCCTCGGTTATTAGCTGAGCTGGTACTCATCTCCCTTGTACCTCTCGGTTATTAGCTGAGCTGGTATTCATCTCCCTTGTACCCCTCGGTTATTAGCTGAGCTGGTACTCATCTCCCTTGTACCTCTCGGTTATTAGC
Organism: Oophaga sylvatica; assembly: GCA_033576555.1. Classification (NCBI taxonomy): domain Eukaryota; kingdom Metazoa; phylum Chordata; class Amphibia; order Anura; family Dendrobatidae; genus Oophaga; species Oophaga sylvatica. Next base: position 12,502 of record JARQOD010009389.1, read on the forward strand.
TGAGCTGGTACTCATCTCCCTTGTACCTCTCGGTTATTAGCTGAGCTGATACTCATCTCCCTTGTACCTCTCGGTTATTAGCTGAGCTGGTACTCATCTCCATTGTACCCCTCGGTTATTAGCTGAGCTGGTACTCCTCTCCCTTGTACCCCTCGGTTATTAGCTGAGCTGGTACTCATCTCCCTTGTACCCCTTGGTGGTTAGCTGAGCTGGTACTCCTATTCCTGTGCAATCCTGTGTATTATTTGGTGTTGGGTTTTACCGTTCCATTCACACTGTGTGGCTTACGCACACGGCTCCGCTCCATACACCTTGTACACACGCGGCTCCGCTCCGTACACCTAAATACAGACACGGCTCTGCTACATCCACACTGTAAACCCCTCCTGACCCCACAGAGAAACTTCCCCTCATCCAGCACCATGACAACCAGCACAGCAGAGTCCTGCATACACTGAGGCCCCTGATCATGTGACCCCTGACTCCTCCCCTCCTGTGACCTCATCACAGGTCCTGTGTGCACAGAGCAGCCATATATGTGGAGTGCGGCTCTGCAGGTGGAGGTAGGTGCTGGAGATTCCCCATTACTGGGCACAGAACAGCCATATATGTGGAGTGCGGCTCTGCAGGTGGAGGTAGGTGCTGGAGATTCCCCATTACTGGCACAGAGCAGCCATATATGTGGTGTGCGGCTCTGCAGGTGGAGGTAGGTGCTGGAGGCTCCATTATTCTCTATGTGGAGTGCGGGTGGAGGTCGGTGCTGCAGGCTCCATTATTCTCTATGTGGAGTGTGGCTCTGCGGGTGGAGGTAGGTGCCGGAGGCTCCATTATTCTCTATGTGGAGTGTGGCTCTGCGGGTGGAGGTAGGTGCTGGAGGCTCCATTATTCTCTATGTGGAGTGTGGCTCTGCAGGTGGAGGTAGGTGCTGGAGGCTCCATTATTCTCTATGTGGAGTGCGGCTCTGCGGGTGGAGGTAGGTGCTGGAGGCTCCATTATTCTCTATGTGGAGTGTGGCTCTGCGGGTGGAGGTAGGTGCTGGAGGCTCCATTATTCTCTATGTGGAGTGCGGCTCTGCGGGTGGAGGTAGGTGCTGGAGGCTCCATTATTCTCTATGTGGAGTGTGGCTCTGCGGGTGGAGGTAGGTGCTGGAGGCTCCATTATTCTCTATGTGGAGTGCGGCTCTGCGGGTGGAGGTAGGTGCTGGAGGCTCCATTATTCTCTATGTGTAGTGCGGCTCTGCGGGTGGAGGTAGGTGCTGGAGGCTCCATTATTCTCTATGTGGAGTGCTGCTCTGCGGGTGGAGGTAGGTGCTGGAGGCTCCATTATTCTCTATGTGGAGTGCGGCTCTGCGGGTGGAGGTAGGTGCTGGAGGCTCCATTATTCTCTATGTGGAGTGTGGCTCTGCGGGTGGAGGTAGGTGCTGGAGGCTCCATTATTCTCTATGTGGAGTGTGGCTCTGCGGGTGGAGGTCGGTGCTGGAGGCTCCATTATTCTCTATGTGGAGTGCGGCTCTGCGGGTGGAGGTAGGTGCTGGAGGCTCCATTATTCTCTATGTGGAGTGCGGCTCTGCGGGTGGAGGTCGGTGCTGGAGGCTCCATTATTCTCTATGTGGAGTGCGGCTCTGCGGGTGGAGGTAGGTGCTGGAGGCTCCATTATTCTCTATGTGGAGTGCGGCTCTGCGGGTGGAGGTCGGTGCTGGAGGCTCCATTATTCTCTATGTGGAGTGCGGCTCTGCGGGTGGAGGTCGGTGCTGGAGGCTCCATTATTCTCTATGTGGAGTGTGGCTCTGCGGGTGGAGGTAGGTGCTGGAGGCTCCATTATTCTCTATGTGAGTGCGGCTCTGCGGGTGGAGGTAGGTGCTGGAGGCTCCATTATTCTCTATGTGGAGTGCGGCTCTGCGGGTGGAGGTAGGTGCTGGAGGCTCCATTATTCTCTATGTGGAGTGCGGCTCTGCGGGTGGAGGTAGGTGCTGGAGGCTCCATTATTCTCTATGTGGAGTGCGGCTCTGCGGGTGGAGGTAGGTGCTGGAGGCTCCATTATTCTCTATGTGGAGTGTGGCTCTGCGGGTGGAGGTAGGTGCTGGAGGCTCCATTATTCTCTATGTGGAGTGCGGCTCTGCAGCTGGAGGTAGGTGCTGGAGCCCCTTTCTTCTCTCTCAGGATTAGCTGCTGTTCACACTCGGCCGTTTCTCCTCACCATATAATAAATGGTCTTTACCATCTCTGTGATGTGCAGTTTTCCATGTTTCCCCCTGAATACACAGGTTCTCCCTCCCCCACCTCCCCCCCGTTGCTGATCTCTGGGGTCTGACCTGTGACTTATATGACTACATGGACGCCAATATTGCTGTAAACGTTAGTAACGTTCGCTCCTCGGTATCTTTCCCACACAAGGTCTCCTTGTCTCTCCCCGGTCAGATGTTCGGCACATGGAGAGGTCATTAGTGATGGGCACCGTCCATATTAAGGTTATGTGCACACGTTCGGGAATTGCCTCTGAAATTTCCCCGGCAATCCCTCACCTCCATGCCTCGGTAAATACGCATTTTATAGGTATGCGTATTCCCGCTAAAAACTAGCGTAATTAGCTGGCAGAATGCTAGCGTTTTCCAAGCGATATGTAGCATCGCTTGGAAAACTGATTGACAGGTTGGTCACACTATTGAAACAAGTGTTTGACAAGCGTGACCAACTTTTTACTATTGATGCCGCCTATGCCGAATCAATAGTAAAAAGATCTGTTAAAAATAATAAAAAAATAATAAATCGTGATATTCTCACCTTCCGACGGCCCCCACAGCCTTCCTGGTCCTCGCGATGCTCTCGGCCAGTTCTGTTCCCAGTGATGCCTAGCTACAATGACCCCAGATGACGTAGCATCACGCGAGACTGCTACGTCATCTGGGGTCATTGTCGCTAAGCACGCCTGGGAACGGGAGTTGCCGGGAGCGTCGCTGAGAGGCGGGAAAGCTGCGGGGGCCGCCGGAAGGTGAGAATATCACGATTTTTTGTTTTAATCATTGTTTTACCAGGGATATGGTACCCAGGGCAGAGTCTCCTCTCCTCCAGAACCTGGGTACCATCTGCACATGAACCGCTTACTTTGCACATGGTGGGCATAGCCACATGCGGAAAGTAAGCGGTTCAATGCATTCCTGTGGTGGCGGAATCGCCGCGATTCCGGAAAAAGAATGAACTTGCTGCGTTTTTTTTCCAGGATGTGCACAAAAATTGCGTTATGCATTCTACTAATAGGATGCTTAATGCATGCGTTTTTTAAGCATTCTTGCAGCGGAAAACCGCCACAAAAATGCTTAAAAAACGCGAAAAATCCTGAACGTGTGCACATAGCCTAAAGGTCACTGTGACGTGGTTGGATGGATTTGCTCTCCTGCATCAAAAAATACCAGCAGTACCTTTATGATTTTACCGTTTACAGAAATATTGGAGTTCATGTATTAATCGCAGTGTGCCGATGTATCGACCCGCCACCACAATTGTGGATTACCAGGGCAATGGGGTACTCAGAGCCGAGCCCATGGAAGTCTATGGGATTGTTGTCACAGGTAGCTGTGGCTCGGTCTGTGGCCCGGGCGGTCTGGCGTATGTTGGGGATATATTTACAGGGAATTGGTTATGTACAGTTCGTGACGCCACCTGTAGTATTCTGGTAATTAGTACCAGCGCTGCTGTAGATCTCTGAGGGGATGGTGAGGCAGCTAGATGTCGGGTCCCCTACAGGTGGGACTGGTCCCTCAAAGTCTATGAGATTTGTGAAGTCGAGTGCAGGCAAATAACACAGTCTCACACGGTCAGCGTCTTTCCATACCTTTACTTGCAAGATGATAAGGCAGGTCCCAGGGAGGCTGATCCAAGGAGAGTGTATCTTGAGACAGCAGCTGGACAAGTTAGGGGCCTCCTTTAACTCCAATAAAACGAGTACAACCAGCCTGAAGCGTAGTTCCCTCAAATCTCCAGCTAATCTTTAGCTGTACCTGCCCAGTCAGCTTAGTGTTAGGGGCCTTCCTGTGAAGGAGCTGAATTCTTACGTTGTCCTGCAGAACTCCAAAGTCTTCACTCCCCCTGACCCCAGTTACGTACTGACTATAAGGGGCTTGTCTGCCGCGACCTAGGGTCCGGTAGATTCCTGGATTTCTTATCACTGTGCCTGAAACAACAGTGACCCTTCGGTCCCCAGTAACCGGTAACAACGTGCTGGACTTCTGCAATCCGTTAAGCACTAATCTTATAAATCCACTTGCCTTTCGCCTTGTCCACGCTGGTAACATAAGCACTCGAACTAGCCAAGGGTCGAGCAGTCACTTCTTTCCTTTTCCTTCCTATGAAGTTAGCCACAGATGCTCAGTTATCACAGGCAGGAGCACGTCACTGTACCTGATACCGTCCTTTAGACAGGAATGCTGAAGACTTTCTGTACTACAACTTCTTCTTTCCTTCAGTGTATGCTGAGGAGGTGATACAGCTCTGACTAGACTAAGGTGTATTCCAACACCTATACCAGACTCCACTTTCCCAAGCTGGTGATAGAGCAATCTGGACTGCTTCCTCCCTCCAGACGTCCTCTCTCTCACTGTAGTCCAGACACAGACTCTCCACGTCCTCACTGTCCGAAGACAGGAACTAGACTCACTAAATCACTCCAACACATACTACCTTGACCACTCCCTCTAGAGTATACTCCACTACCCTAAGGGTGTGTCTAGTGTGTGTCGAGTGAATGGATATTTAGCATTAAGCTGCTGTCTCGCCACACACTCTCCAGGGTACTGCGTGTGCCTACCACCAGGGCTACACATTCCCCCATGGTAAAAGACAGCACTCCCGGGCTGAAAAATACAAAAGACATTTTGTTTATGCAATAAACATTTAACAATAACATCTTCCCATCCGGGAGGTGAGAACACCTTGAACGTTGCAAACTTTTATAGAAAAATACAAATAGCATCAAATAGCATTCAATTAATAAATATACAAGATACTTGTGAAGGACCCGCACCAAACCTTCAACGTAGGTCCTGGGTGGGCTGCAGGACATCCAATTGCAGACCTCACTCAGTGCCACACCACACGGGTTTTGTTTTCAGAGGTAGATGTGGATGGTTTTTGTAAAACCAAGATAGGGCACCGAAGCGCAACTATTTACAAGCAAGTTCTGGGTTAGCATAGTCCTTAACCTCCAAGTCCAATGTAAAACCAAAAGTAGTTATAGTATCACATTATACTAAAGTGCATTTATCAATTACCAATTACCCATCCGGGCATTCTACAGTATATATATATTCACTATATAAATTGTGCAAAACTTTACAAACATTTCAAACTTTTGACTATATTACTGATGGTAGACCCGATATGGATCTCACCAACTCTTTACTTATTTATTCATTTTCATCACACTTTTCCAATACATTTTCCACCCCGGGGGCTGGAACAACGCAATGGGCCCTTGATCCCAGGACCAGCAAATCGTGTGCTGCGATCAGGGTCTGGGTTGCCACAGTTCTGGTGCGAACCTCTAGGGGCGCAACGGGTATACTCTCTCCACATGACACCGATTGCGTCTCAATCACGGTTAGCGATATGGACCGCGTTAGGGATTGCGATCGAGACTGTGTCGCATGCTGCGATGAAGAGGTGGCTTTAATTTGCGATGAAATCTGGGTCGCTTGTTGCGATGATTTTTCAGGGGGCGATGCTGGGGCACGGCCGGATGCTGCTGAAGCTGGAGACGGGGACGCTGCGGTAATGGTGACGGTACCTGCGTCTGGGACGGGGTCACGGACGATGGTGACGTTAAGGGCATACCACCCCTTCATTCCCCAATGCCGCGTATATGTGACTATATCTCCATTCACTAAGTCCCTCCCGGGATGGCCTTGCGGCAGGTGGGATTCTACGTCACGCCTGCTGACGAAGACCGCTGGGTAGAGGCCCGGTTCACGGATAAAGCCCCAGCCCTTCCGGAGCTGGAACTCAGTCACACACCCCTGCCGCCGCGGTTCCCGTAAGGTACCTTTGTCGCGACGGACAGTCTCCTTGTCAGCAATCAGCTCGGCGTATTGTCGCTGACGGTTCTTCTGAGTTTCCCGCTCTTCCTCCTGCTGACGCCTCTTCTTCTCCTCACGACTCTGCCATTCTTGTTCCCACTGGGCGGTGTAGGCGACGTCATCCAGGCGCGCCATTTCGTCCCAGTCCACATCTGGTAGTGACGGACAGGGCCCCTCCGGTGTCCCTGCCGGGGACCGATCATCTGCTGCGGCCTCTTGGCCGGGCGGGCGTTCCGGGATTGGCTGTACCTCCTCAACCTCCTCCGCCTCCACCGCTTCACCAGTGGGATCGGGAACGGTACTTTCGGGGGCAGCCTCCGGTTGCTCCTTCGCCTTGGGCAGCAGACTCTTCGGTATTTGGTATCGTGGGGGGTCGTTGAGGGGAGAGGACGCCGGGTTCGTTAGTTGCCACTGCATCAGGTTACATCGGCGTCTCTCAATCTCCTCCAGTCCAGTTTGGTGCTGGACCATCATCTTTAGGCGTGCATTTTCTCCTTTTGTCTCAAGCAACGCCTGTTGCAGGTGCAGGATCACGGATAACTCCGGAGTTGGTGGCAGCTTGGCTGGGGCACGGGGCCTGCCTTCCTCCGCTTCCCAGCTCGGCTGCACACGTCCTGCCTCCATGATGTTCCAGAAGATTCTTTTTTCTTTCTGCGGAGACATCCTGTCTCTTCCGTGGAGGTGGGATTTGCGTCTCCTCCTCCCCGCAGGGAAGGTGAAGAGGAGGCGGACCTCCTTTGCTGTAGGGCAGGACCGCATGTTGTAGTAGCACTTTGAGAGGGCAGGCATTTTCTTCGCGCCACTGGGGGGGGTAGACGCCCACGAAGGTACGCCCACCTTCTTCTCCAATGCCTGAGGGCGCGAATATGGCGACAAAAATGGCGATTTTGGCGCCAAAAGTGCAAACAGTCCTTTTTCACAAAAACAGTTCCTTAGGCACACAGGGCTCGCAATTTCGCGAGTTTCGCATCCTGTTCGTGACGCCAAATTTGTATCGACCCGCCACCACAATTGTGGATTACCAGGGCAATGGGGTACTCAGAGCCGAGCCCATGGAAGTCTATGGGGATTGTTGTCACAGGTAGCTGTGGCTCGGTCTGTGGCCCGGGCGGTCTGGCGTATGTTGGGGATATATTTACAGGGAATTGGTTATGTACAGTTCGTGACGCCACCTGTAGTATTCTGGTAATTAGTACCAGCGCTGCTGTAGATCTCTGAGGGGATGGTGAGGCAGCTAGATGTCGGGTCCCCTACAGGTGGGACTGGTCCCTCAAAGTCTATGAGATTTGTGAAGTCGAGTGCAGGCAAATAACACAGTCTCACACGGTCAGCGTCTTTCCATACCTTTACTTGCAAGATGATAAGGCAGGTCCCAGGGAGGCTGATCCAAGGAGAGTGTATCTTGAGACAGCAGCTGGACAAGTTAGGGGCCTCCTTTAACTCCAATAAAACGAGTACAACCAGCCTGAAGCGTAGTTCCCTCAAATCTCCAGCTAATCTTTAGCTGTACCTGCCCAGTCAGCTTAGTGTTAGGGGCCTTCCTGTGAAGGAGCTGAATTCTTACGTTGTCCTGCAGAACTCCAAAGTCTTCACTCCCCCTGACCCCAGTTACGTACTGACTATAAGGGGCTTGTCTGCCGCGACCTAGGGTCCGGTAGATTCCTGGATTTCTTATCACTGTGCCTGAAACAACAGTGACCCTTCGGTCCCCAGTAACCGGTAACAACGTGCTGGACTTCTGCAATCCGTTAAGCACTAATCTTATAAATCCACTTGCCTTTCGCCTTGTCCACGCTGGTAACATAAGCACTCGAACTAGCCAAGGGTCGAGCAGTCACTTCTTTCCTTTTCCTTCCTATGAAGTTAGCCACAGATGCTCAGTTATCACAGGCAGGAGCACGTCACTGTACCTGATACCGTCCTTTAGACAGGAATGCTGAAGACTTTCTGTACTACAACTTCTTCTTTCCTTCAGTGTATGCTGAGGAGGTGATACAGCTCTGACTAGACTAAGGTGTATTCCAACACCTATACCAGACTCCACTTTCCCAAGCTGGTGATAGAGCAATCTGGACTGCTTCCTCCCTCCAGACGTCCTCTCTCTCACTGTAGTCCAGACACAGACTCTCCACGTCCTCACTGTCCGAAGACAGGAACTAGACTCACTAAATCACTCCAACACATACTACCTTGACCACTCCCTCTAGAGTATACTCCACTACCCTAAGGGTGTGTCTAGTGTGTGTCGAGTGAATGGATATTTAGCATTAAGCTGCTGTCTCGCCACACACTCTCCAGGGTACTGCGTGTGCCTACCACCAGGGCTACACACCGACACAACGTGTGTGTATATGTTCTGATAACAATGAGTGTCCGAGTACAGATAATGTAGTGGATGTCACCTGCAGTCCTATGTAACACCATAGATAACACAGTGATAACTCTGAGTACAGGTAATGTAGTAGATGTCACCTGCAGTCCTATGTAACACCACAGATAATGTAGTGGATGATACCTGCAGTCCTATGTAGCACCACAGATAATGTAGTGGATGATACCTGCAGTCCTATGTAACACCACAGATAGCATGGTGATAACTCTTAGTGTACAGATAATGGAATGAAGGCCCTGTATGTGGTCATGGTATGGTGAGACACTTCCTAGCTGGGGCACAGTAGGTGGGTAAGTCTTGGGCTTGGGCATTATTCATTGTCTATGGGACTGCAGGAATTATATGAGCGCTATACTCTGCTTTCTCTGGCAGTACCATATACACTGACTGATGAGGAGATTGAGCACCTTCACTTTATTCAGTATAGAGTGCTGAAGGTCTTGTTCCAGAGGCTTCACTCTCAGGATTCCTGGGGGTCCATTAACATAAGTCACTATACAATGGATATGGGATACATTACTATAATTAATAATGACCCTTTCTTTGGGGTTTTCTAGTTATGGTAAACCTACGCCCCAGTCTCAAGTCTTTCTCAGCCTATAACAGGTTTCCCTCCAGGATTGACCTGTATTTAGCTCCATCCATTTTCCCATGAACTCTGACCATCTTCCCTGCCCCTGCTGAAGAGAAGCCTCCCCACAGCATGATGCTGCGTGTGATGGTGGGGATGGTGTTTTCAGGATGAAGTACATTGTTAGTTTTCCACCACACTTAGCATTTTGCATTTAGCCCAACAAGTTCTGCTTTTTGGTCATCTGCCCAGGGAACCTTCTTCTTGATTGCTGGCTCTGTGCCCTACATGGCTTTTTGCAAACTGAAAATGGGACTTCTTATTTCTTGCGTTTAAAAATGGCTTTCTTCTTGTCACTTTTTTGATAATGGCCAGATTTGTTGTGTAGTAGTCGACCAAGGCTTGAGTCACACAGCCATCAGTTCTCTCATGCGAGAGAATCGGATTGATTGTGTTAATGTCGCTTGAATCAAACTGAACTTCATCTTCTCCATTGTCTGTGTCCTTGGTAATCAGACTGACATCAGAGCGCAGTCCAATGTTTCATATTCACCCACAGACTTGTAGGTGTGCGCGTGATACTGTTATCGGATGAGCTTGCAGCATGCTGCGATTGTTTTCTTATGCCAAATCATCATGAGAAAAAAAAACTCAGATCTGCAATGTCCCATAGCAGTCGGCCATGTTATACACTTGTGTGGGCGATCACTAATAGTTGTCTTGTGTGCAGATTCTCCCTCTTGAGCTGTGGATCTCTGCATCTCCTCCAGAGTGACAGTGGGCCTCTTAGCTGCTTCTCTAATTAGAGCTCTGCTTGCTTGGGATGAATGTCAGTTTAGGTGGACGGTCATGTCTTGTAGTAGTCATGAGTGAATGTGCTCGGATAACGTGCGTGCTCTGGTGTTATCCGCGTATCTTGGGCATGCTCGGATAATTTGTTCGAGTCCCTGTGGCTGCATGTTTTGCGGCTGTCAGCTAAAACACATGCGGGGATTGCCTAACAGCCACAAAACATGCAGCCGCAGGGACTCGAACATATTATCCGAGCATGCCCAAGATACGTGGATAACAGTTGAGCATGCTCGGATAACACATTATCCGCACACGTTCGCTCATCACTACTTGGTAGGTTTGTAGTTGTGCCATACTCCTTCCAGTTTTGGATGATGGATTTAACAGTGCTGATGAGATGTTCAGATGTTGCGCTATTTTTTTTTATAACCTAACCCTACTTTACATTTCTGCAACTTTATCCCTGACCTGTCCGGTGTGTTTCTTGATTTTCATGATACTCTTTGATCCCCAATGTTCTCACACAGACCTCTGAAGCCTTCACAGAATAATTGTAGTTATATAGAGTAGAAGTTACACACAGATGGATTCAATTTACTAATTCTGTGACTTCTGGAGGCAATTGGTCACTCAGGATTTTATTTAGCAGTATCATACTACAAGGGGCTGAATACAAATGCATGTCACAATTGTTAAGTTAATATTGTTAAAATAATAATAAAAAACATGTATCATTTCCTTTACACTTCACAAATACTTGCTGCTTTGTGTTAGGGGGTCCCATAAAATCCCAATAAAGTCCATTTAAGTTTGTGGGTGTAACCAGGGCTGTATTTGCCACTAGACACTTGAGGGCACGTGCCTAGGGCGGGACTCTGCGGGGGGGGGGCGGCACCTGAGCAAGAAATTATTATTATTTTTTCTTTTGGTTCGAGGGGTCGGCCCTCCCTCTTGCTTCCGTCCCCCCCATCATCATACTCACCTCCTCCTGCTGCAGCTTCGAAGGTCCAGCGCCGATATCTTCTTCCTGTACTGAGCGAGCGGTCACTCATGGTACCACTCATTAAATTCATGAATATGGATGCCACTCCACTCTCATAGGCATGGCATCCATATTCATGAGCTTAATGAGCGGTACCATGTGACGTGTGACCGCGCACTCATACAGGAAGAAGATGTCAGCACTGGACCATCGGAGCTGCAGCAGGAGGAGGTGAGTATGATGATGGGGGAATGAGTGCGGGGGGCTGGAGGAGGAATGAGCGCTGGGGGGAATTAGCGATTTGGAGGGGAATTAGCGCAGGGGAGAATGAGCGCTGGGGTGGGGAATGAGCGCTGGGGTGGGGAATGAGCGCTGAGGAGTAATGAGCGCTGGGGGAGGAATGAGCGCAGGGGAGAATAAGCACTGGGGGTGCAATGAGTGCTAGGGGGGAATGAGCACTGGGGGAGGATGAGCGCTGGGGGGAATGAGCGCAGGGGGGAGAATGAGTGCTGGGGAGGAATAAACACTGGGGGGAATGAGCGCAGGGGAAAATGATCGCTTGGGTGGGGAATGAGCGCTGGGGGAATAAGCACTGGGGAGTAATGAGCGCAGGGGGGAGAATGAGCACTGGGGGGTAATGAGCGCAGAGGGAGAATGAGCGCTGGGGGAAATGAACGCTGGGGGAGAATGAGCGCTAGGGAGTAATGAACGCTGGGGGGGAATGAGCGCTGGGGGGAATGAGCGCTGAGGTGGGGAATGAGCCCTGGGGAGGAATAAGCGCTGGGGGAGGAATGAGCGCTAGGGAGTAATGAGCGCTGGGGGGAATGAGTGGTGGGGGAATGAGCGCAGGGGGAATGAGCGCTGCGGGGGGAATGAGCGTAGGGGAGATTGAGCGTTGGGGAGTAATGAGCGCTGGTGGGGAATGAGTGCTGGGGGGAATGAGCGTTGTGGGGGAGAATGAGCGTTGGGGGAATGAGTGCTGAGTTGGGGAATGAGCGCTGGGGTGGGGAATGAGCGCTGGGGTGGGGAATGAGCGCTGGGGTGGGGAATGAGCGCTGAGGTGGGGAATGAGCGCTGAGGTGAGGAATGAGCGCTGGGGAGAATGAGCGCTGGACTAAAGTAAAAGAGGAGGTTGGACAAATGACATCACAAATCTTTTTTTGTTAAATAACATCTTTATTTAGCTTACAAAAAGGCATACAAATCCGCATGTAAAAAACGCATCAAATACGCACCTGCGTTTTCTGCCAAGAGATGCAGATTATGTACGGAAACTTCTGCAGACAAATCTGCAACGTGTGCACATACCCTAAGGCTGTTTCCACGTTCAGGAAACTGTACATTATTATAAATCTACTACCTGAGCATTATATATTATAGATCACCCTGGACATTATTTATAATAGATTGTACATCATATATTACAGATAATTCTGGACATTTTATACTATGGTCTTCTTGTACATTATATATTATAGATCTATAATAATATACGGGAGATCTATAAGATAAATTGTCCAGATTTATATGTAAGTATCTGTTTAAACCCAGACATATGAATAAGGCCTTAGTCAGAGACTGGGCAGTAATAGAATAATAAAATCCATCTAGTAATCCTCCAATGTCTTCTGGACATGGTGTGGGGAGAGTTTCTAGTTCAGTTAGTACACAGACACCAGACTTCTCGCTGTTAACCAGTTAATGTTTTCTTGTCCACCACACTGCAGTGTCAAAAGAGGAAGACAGCGAGACAGGCAGCAACATCACGTCCGAGAGCTCTTGACCTCGAAACAGAAAATCCTCAGATCCTGGTATTGTAACCTAATATTAAGAATAATATTTATTAATTGATATTGCGCTATTAACTCCACAGCACTTTACATACATCATCAACACTGTCCCCATTGGGGCTCACAATCTAAACATCCTATTTGTATGTCATTTGAGTGTGGTAGGAAACCACTGTCTTTGAAAGAGCTACATGGGCATACACATAGATTCGGCCTCATTCATTCCCTATGGGACTTGCAAACATGTGCGGCACTTGCGGTGAGACAAAAAAACACTGCTAGTAGCGTTTTTTTTCCATTGCTGCAAGTATCGGATTTGCGGGATCGCGTCAAAACTGCAAGTGTCACACATGTCTGCAAGTCGCATAGTGAATGAATGAGGCCGAATGCAGCGTTGCCATAAGTGATCCGTTACGTGGCAGATGCGGAAAAACTGCCAGATCTGCCGCGAATGTCAAAAATCGCTGATGTGCAAGTAGCCTAAGTCACTGACGACAGTGTCTGCATTAGTCATACTCACCAATGGGGGAGGCAGAACGAAAAGTGCCTAGGGCAGCAGAAACTCTAAATACAGCCCTGGGTGTAACATGAAAAAATATGAAAAATGTCAAGGGGTATGAATTCTTTTTCAAGGCCCTGTACGTTGTGCTGCCTTATATATTGCCAAGGGGATAAAAACACAGAAGTGCATTCAGGGGTGAACCTAGCCTCTCTGCTGACTGAGGCGAACTGCAAAATGGCGCCCCCCCCATAGTCAATTTTTAAAATCAGTAGACATTAATCTGGTTCATACAGATTTATATCTGTTCTGTAAAACCGAGAACCATAGTGGACATTTTAACTTCGATAAATAGAAAAAAAAGGGTCCAAACACAAGGATGTCAGTGCCATCACACACACATACAAGAACCTCACAGAAGAATCCAGAACTAGGATCATTAACCCCTTAACGACCGCCGATACGCCTTTTAACGGCGGTCATTAAGGGTACTTAAACCACAGCGCCGTTAATTAACGGCGCTGTGGAAAAAGTGAATAGCGCCCCCCAGAGGCGCATTTTCTCCGGGGTCTCGGCTGCCGGGGGTAGCCGAGACCCCAGAGAACATGAATTGGGTCGGTTTTTACCGACACCGATGTTGGGATCGCCGTTATTAACCCTATAACGGCGACCGCAACAACAAAAAAAAAATGTGCCATTTAATTTCTCTGTCCTCTGATGTCCGATGACAGAGAAAAAGGGTCCCCGGGACCCCCACTGTGGCCCCCGAACCCTCCTCATGGCCCCAGGGCCCTCCGGTGTCCCCCGGTGCCGGCGCCATGCTTTAAAATGGCGGGCGCACGAGTGCTGCGCCCGCCGCGAGGTGACGGGGGGGATGGGCGATTTTCTCTGGGGTCTCGGCTGCCTGGGGTAGCTGAGACCCCAGAGAACATAATAGGGGCCCCCCCAATCACCACTCTTTTGCGATCGCCATATACTGGCGATCGCAAAAGAGAAATCAATGCTGCGATCCCTGCCTGTAAATTTCTCTCCCCTCTGATGTGATCGCACATCAGAGGGGAGAGAAATAGTGTCCCGGGACCCCCGATCTCACCCCCCCCCCTGTACCTGGAGGGGTCCCGTGTCCTCCGATCCCCCCCCGGTGCGGTCCGATCCTCCCCCTCGCCTCCGGTCCTCCCCTGGCCTCCGTTCAGCCGGCGTCTTCTTCCAGTAAAAAAAAATGGCGGGCGCATGCGCAGTGCGCCCGCCGAATCTGCCTGGCTGCAAATTCAAAAAAATATTCATTCATTCTAGAAAAGTACATTTTGATCACTGTGATAAACTATCACAGTGATCAAAATAAAAAAAAACAGTACATAAACCCCCCCTATATCACCCCCTTGGTTAGGTACATATAATAAAATAAAGAAATTTTATTTATTTTCATTTTTCCATTAGGGTTAGGGTTATAATTAGGGTTATAATTAGGGTTAGGGTTATAATTAGGGTTAGGGTTGGAATTAGGGTTAGGGTTACAATTAGGGTTAGGGTTACAATTAGGGTTAGAGTTAGAATTAGGGTTGGTATTAGGGTTAGGGTTGAGATTAGGGTTAGGGGTGTGTTGGGGTTAGGGTTGGAGCTAGAATTGGGGGGTTTCCACTATTTAGGCACATGAGGGGGTCTCCAAAAACGCAGTGGCGTTCAAAAAGTCAAATGGCGCTCCCTCCCTTCCGAGTCCTGCCGTGCGCCCAAACAGTGGTTTACCCCCACATATGGGGTATCAGCGTACTCAGGACAAATTGGACAACAACTTTTGTGGTCTAATTTCTCCTGTTACCCTTGGGAAAATAAAAAATTAGGGACTAAACGATCAGGTTTGTGGAAAAAAATATGATTTTTTATTTTCACGCCCGGGCGTTATAAACTTCTGTGAAGCACTTGGAGGTTCAAAGTGCTCACCACACATCTAGATAAGTTCCTTAGGGGGTCTAGTTTCCAAAATGGGGTCACTTGTGGGGGGTTTCCACTGTTTAGACACATCAGAGCCACTATAAACGCGACATGGCGTCCAGCCAATTCTGCATTGAAAAAGTCAAACGGCGCTCGTTCCCTTGCGACCTCTGCCGTGCGCCCAAAAAGTGGTTTACCCCCACATATGGGGTATCGGCGTATTCAGGAGAAATTGCACAACAAATTTTGTTGTTCATTTTTTCTTTGAACAGTTGTGAAAATAGAAAAAATTGGTTCCGAAGTAAAGCTTTTGCAAAAAAAGTTAAATGTTAATTTTTTCCTTCCACATTGCTTCAGTTCCTGTGAAGCACGTAAAGGGTTAATAAACTTCTTGAATGTGGTTTTGAGCACCATGAGGGGTGCAGTTTTTAGAATGGTGTCCATTTTGGGTATTTTCTATCATATAGACCCCTCAAAGTGACTTCAAATGTGAGGTGGTCCCTAAAAAAAAAATGGTGTTGTAAAAATGAGAAATTGCTGGTCAACTTTTAACCCTTATAACTTCGTAACAAAAAAAAATTTTGTTCCCAAAATTGTGCTGATGTAAAGTAGACATGTGGGAAATGTTATTTATTAAGAAATTTGTGTGACATATCTCTCTGATTTTAGGGAATAAAAGTTGAAAATTTGAAAATTGCTAAATTTTCAAAATTTTCGCCATGTTTCTGTTTTTTTCATAAATAAGCGCAAGTCAGATAAAAATTTTTTTTACCACTAACGTGAAGTACAATATGTCACGAAAAAACAGTCTCAGAATCAGCGGGATTCGTTAAAGCGTTCCAGAGTTATAACCTCATAAAGTGACAGTGGTCAGAATTGTAAAAATTGGCCCGGTCATTAAGCTGCAAAATGGCTCTGTCACTAAGGGGTTAATGGCAATGGCAGGCTTGGCACAGGCATACAGACAACAATGATGGCTGCAGAGCGGTGGCCCTGTAGGCAGACACAGTCCTGCATCTTTATAGCATACACACAGGGGCAGGCACTGATTGCCAACCTATTATCTCTGGCACACGCCTACAAAACTGTGGGAAGCTCCAATGTGGTGGCTGCCTGGCACTGACCAGTCAGAGATGTCCACCATGCAGCACCGTCCACACACCACATGCAACGACCTGCAGTCTGAGCATCAACAATAGCCTCCTCCCGAAATGTTTAGCCAATCACAAGCACTACACACGGGCCTGTCCGGAGCTAATAGCGGGGGCCTTCTACCGACCAACCGCCGCTCCGGAGAAACTTGTGAGTGATTACCTGGGGAGGGAGCACAACTGTGATGGGGCAAACTCTCATGGGACACAGCTATGATGGGGAGAACTCATATCAGATCCAATGCTCTTGTATCTGATGTTATACGCTCGTGTGATTCTAGCCTTAGTTGCAGCACCAAGAAAAGTTACTACTTTACACACAGAGCGGGGTCTCATAGATGATGAAGATGAAGCTGCGCTCTCCATAGTGCTACGGCTTGGTCCTGTTTCCTCAGATTGTCGGCTCTTGTGAACAGGCCCCTGCTCCTCGGTTGCAGTCTTACCATGTAGTCTTAATAATATGTGGCGTTTTTTGTACATGTACTGTCTGGATAGGGATGTAATCTGGTTCAGGATTGCTATGCATCACAACACACCATACCAAGTGTAAAAATATAGAAAACTAGATCTGAACTGAAAAAGTAAATTGATGTGTATGCAAAATGTAAATGCATAATAACACATGACCATTACACAGAAAACCAGGCACAAAAAACAAATGTCCTAAAATAAAATCAAAATGTTTTTTTTCAAAAATTGCATGAAGGTAGTAATAATTATAAGGGTATTTAGTAAACATAATTTTGATCAAAAGAATATTCAAGTCATCCCGCCACGTCAAGGCAACCCTTTGTGGGACAGTCCTACTCTAATATTAAAAACCTATCCACTTGTCAAGTGACGTAAATGTGAACAAGGCAGAGGGACTGAACCCACCAGTTGAAGCTTAGGCCAGACAGGATGGATTTCTCAATTCAGAAACAGGGCGGTCCCACCCTTATATGCACAGAATGCACTAAGAGCTACATAGGAAACTAGATCTGAACTGAAAAAGTAAATTGATGTGTATGCAAAATGTAAATGCATAATAAAACATGACCATTACACAGAAAACCAGGCAAAAAAAACAAATGTCCTAAAATAAAATAAAAATTTTTTTTTGCAAAAATTGCATGAAGGTAGTAGTAGTTCTAAGGGTATTTAGTAAACATAATTTTGATCAAAAGAATATACAAGCCATCCCGCCACGTCAAGGCAACCCTTTGTGGGACAGTTCTACTCTACTATTAAAGTGTGAAAATAGACCACTCGTGCCGACCCTCACCAGGTGCCCCCATGTCATATACATGCTCCCAATACATTTTATTAACATTACCGCACTGTAACATGGGGCACAAGCTCTTCTAGTGAGGCGGGAAAGATCACTGTATGACAGAACAACATGGAGTCTACATTATGTCTGCATACTGGACCCATACAGGTTCATCACTTTCCCATACAGCACATCCCTTGCTTCTGAGCATGCTCAGTCCGCAGAACGGATCCCTGCACACGGAAGCACCTGGATCCGTGTTGTCCTGGATCCGTGCTCCATAGAGCTCCATTTTAATTCCAGACACGTGTAGCCACGGATCCGTGCGTCACCCGGTGCCTGCGTTTTTTTCAGATGACACAAACTGCAACAAGTTGCGTTTTTGTGCATCTGATAAAATATCCGTGGGAAAACGGTGACAACTGAATGCACACGCAAGTCCCATCCGTCACCACTGAAAGTCAATGGAGACGAAAACGGATCTGTGTGCAAAATATGCAGGTGTGAACCCAGCTTAACTCTATAATGACGAGCTGGAGCGAGATCTCTCCACAGGTTCCCCCTAAAATCACCTTATATTACTTCCCCTACCCTTAGCAGCAACAACTGACGTCCTCTATCCTCCTCCCTGTAGTGTCCTGTCCTGTATCCTCCGAGTCCTCACTCAGTGCTGCTGACTAATATACTAGTATGAGGAGAACCAACATGATACCAATGTGCTGAGTCCCTCTGGCCCCCTACAGTCACAGCCATATATGTTGTGCATGAAGCTAGCAGTATATCACTTTATTTGGGACTGAGGGTAAAGCCCCCGTCTCCCACAACGATCTCGCTAGCGAGATCGCTGCTGAGTCACTAGTTTTGTGACGCAGCAGCGATCTCCCCAGCGATATCGCTGTGTGTGACATTCAGCGACGATCAGCCCCCCTGCTGGGTATCGCTGATCGTCGCTGAATGTCCTGGACATTTTTTTGATCGCTGGTCTCCCGCTGACAGGCACGCATCGCTGCGTGTGACAGGCAGGAGATCAGCGATCCACTGGTAACCAAGGTACACAGCGGGTTTCCAGGCACGGGGCTGTGCCTGGAAACCCGCTGTGTACCTTGGATACCAGCGCCCTGATGCAGGGAGCTGGTAACCAAGGTACACAGCGGGTTTCCAGGCACCGCGCAGCGCCTGGAAACCCGATGTGTACCTTGGTTACCAGCTCCCTGCATCAGGGCGCTGGTATCCAAGGTACACTGCGGGTAACTAAGCGGTGTTACCCGCAGTGTCGCTGTGCTGATCGCTGCCCTGAGCTACCTGTTTGACAGCTCAGCAGCGATCCTGACAAGTGCATATCGTTGTCGGGATCACTGGTGTATCGCTATGTGAGACCCAGGCTTAACTCACATGCATTATTCCCAGCACTCACCTGCTTCTCTCCTGCTGCTCTCAGGTGAGTCACAGTCAGTCACACTTCAGTAAGATGAAGCTGATAAGCTGCAGGCATCAGGAAAAAAAAAACTGGGCTTGTTCTCTCTGCAGAGCCGGCTCATTTCATTCACAGCAGGGAGCCGGCTCTTTGTATCGGATCCTTCAGGAACGACACATCACTACGAGACACAGGAGGAAGTGGGCGGTCTGGAGCTGCAGTGAGAAGCAGCGCTGGAGACATGAGGTGACGGGGGAGGCTCTCTGTGCTGTT
>JARQOD010009390.1:0-31608 GCA_033576555.1 Oophaga sylvatica
ATAGCGCTTAAATAGATATCGGTGAGCTATATTATCGTAGCCGATGTGGGTAAACACAGTT
Organism: Oophaga sylvatica; assembly: GCA_033576555.1. Classification (NCBI taxonomy): domain Eukaryota; kingdom Metazoa; phylum Chordata; class Amphibia; order Anura; family Dendrobatidae; genus Oophaga; species Oophaga sylvatica. The sequence continues at coordinate 62 of JARQOD010009390.1, forward strand.
CCCAGATAAGTGTGCTCAATATTGACGGTTCTGCAAAAAAAGAAAATAATATCAGTGATATATTTATAAGATATGGCTTTTAGTTAGATGAAGAATTATGTAGATAAATAAGATACTGGTCATCTTAGAATTAGCCAAACCTGTAACTAAGGAAAAATAATGAAACACAAATCCATTTCATTGTAATACGAAAAGGCAATCCAATCATTTACATATACATGTATTATATATGTATACACATGTGCATATCATATTGGCATTGATTTTAAGCACAAGGAGGGGTATATGACATTATTTTATGTGAGGAATGACTGAATGTCATAGTCTCTGTTTAAGCCCTTAGGGCTTAGGGTTTGCAACTCGTGTATCCAAAAGGCCTCTCGTTTTTTTAGTAGCCTAATTCTGTCGCCCCCTCTACGTAATGACTTAATCTCCTCTATCACTTGATATTTCAATTGTGCTATTGTATGGCCACTGGTAGCGAAATGTTGTGGGATCGGAAGTAGTAGGTTTTTGCATCTGATGGTCGATTTATGTTTTGAGATGCGGTCTTTTATTGGCTGAGTGGTCTCACCTACATAAAGCAACCCACATGGGCATTTAATAAGATATACCATGAATGATGTATTACATGTGTAGTAACCTTTGATATTATATCTTTTCCCTGTGTGAGGGTGATGGAAATAATTCCCCTTCTGAACATTATTACATTGGGTGCAATGTAAACAGGGGAAAGTTCCAAACTTTGGATTGCTCAGAAAACGTTGTGTCAGATGAGTTTGTGATGGACCCACTTCAGCTCGCACCAATGTATCCCTAAAATTGCGCAGCCGTCTGAAGCAGGGAAGAAACGGTTCCTTGAATTAGTTTATATTCGGATGTGCCGTACCTAGTAAATGCCAATGACGGCGTATACTCCTGTGTATTAAATAAGCTAAAGGATGGTAATCGTGTATGAACACTATCCGTTTATCTGAATTACGTCGGGCAGAAGAAGTATTGGTGAATGAGTTTAAGATATAATCTGGGTAACCCCTATCTGAGAATTTTTTCTTCATTTCTTTTAAACGCAAAGTACATGTATCATGATTAGATACAATTCTCTGAACCCTGAGCATCTGTGTTTATGGAATGGATGCTTTCATTTTAGTAGGATGGAAGCTACTAAAATGTAAAAGGCTGTTACGATCTGTGGGCTTGATGTACAGGTCTGTGGAGAGTTTACCTGTATTGTCTTTGATTACTAAAGTATCGAGAAAATTGATTTCTTTCTTGCTCAAGGACATAGTAAAGTCCAAGCCTGGCCATGACGTACGTAGTCGTAAAAAGAAGTCATTTAATGTGTTTTGGGTCCTGTCCAGATACAAAAAATGTCATCGATATACCTCTTCCATACTAGTGCATATGTACGGAAGAGGTCATCGAGATATAGAATACTGTCTTCATAGTGAGCCATATAGCTATTGGCATATGGCGGTGCGGCATTTGATCCCATGGCTGTGCCCCTTATTTGGAAATAATATTTGTCTTCAAAGAGGAAAAAAATTCTTAGTTAGAATGATTGAAAATAAATCACAACAGAGGTTGATTTGTTCTGACTGAAAATTTGAATGTGTCAGAAGTCGACGTACAGACTTAATCCCTTGTTCATGAGGTATAGACGTGTATAGGTCCTTCACATCGAAGGTCACTAGGAAGGCCTCTTCTGGAATGGTGTCAAGATTATGTATCACGTCCAGAAATGCACCTGTATCACGTAAAAAGGAGGGAGTCTGACAAATAAGGGGAGTAAGGATCTTTTCCAAATATTTTGAAATAGGGGAAAAGATGGATTCTGTGCTGGCCACTATGGGTCTGCCCGTCGGATTCTCTAGACTTTTATGGACTTTAGAGAGTGTATAAAAGACTGGGGTGACCGGGTGTTGTTTGGTAAGATAGTTACAAGTTTTTTCATCTAATATGCCTAGATGCAGATATTTGGTAAGTATAGACTGTATCATAGTTTTTATGTTGGATGTGGGATCACCCAAGAGTGGTTCATAAATGGTTCTATCACTAAGTTGTCTTAGAACTTCATTGAAGTAGGAAGACTTATCCATTACCACTATAGCTCCACCCTTGTCAGCTGGTTTCATTATAATCTCCTTATCTTCCTGAAGGTTTTTCAGAGCTTGTTGATTTATGGTGTGAGATTAGAAGGAAAATGTACATTTTTCCTGTCAATATCTTGTCTTAATTTCTGGAAGGTGTCATTGGTAAAGGAGATAAAGGTTTCTAGGGCATGTGAGCCCCTGGGTGGTTGGAAATTGCTGTGATTTCTCAAGCCCAGTTTGGCTGCTGTGAGTAGTGTACTCTGTGGTATGGCTAAAGGGTATGCCACACTGAACAATATCGCTAACGGGATCGCTAAAAAACGTCACTATTTAGCGATCCCGTTAGCGATGTTGTTCAGTGCGGCAGCTGCCAGCGACGAGCTTCCTGCTGTGATCTCGCTCGTCGCTGGAATCGTTCCGGACCCTATTTTCTCGTCGGCGCTCCCGCTGGGTAAGTATATATCGCTAGTGTGGCACCTTTTCTTAGCGATTTAGCGGTAGTTTTGTACCGCTAAAGTCGTTAAGAAGATCGCTAACGGCAATAGCGTCGTTAACTATATCGCTAAATGTGGCCGCACTTAGCGATATAGAAACAATCCCGCTAGCGATCGCATTAGTATGCGTCGTTATCGTGATCGCTAGCGGGATTGTTTAGTGTGGCAGTACCTTAAGTCTTCCTTTCCTATTGTTACATTAGAAAAATATAGTTTTAGTCTCAGTGTTGTATAGAACCTCTGTAGGTCCATATCCAATTTAAAGGTACTATATCTGTAACTAGGACAGAAAGATAGTCCTTTCTGTAGTAGTTCATACTCCGCAATACCCAGAGATTTTGTTGAAATGTTTATAACCAATGGGTTCGTACCTGGGAGTGGGTCACTCGATTGAAGTCCATGTTGTGTCGTTGATCTCTTTCCCCTCCGTATCTTCTTCCTCGTGTTGTACGGCGTCTTTGGCCTAAAAAACGACCCGACGGGCCCTGATGCTCGTAGTCCGATGCCGAGGTAGAAACGTCCGGGGAAGATCTGTAATTTGATCTGTTGGCGAAGTTCCCTGAGTTGCCGGAATATCGCCATCTATACACCCTGTTGTTCTCGTAGTCCTCTGTGTCCCTCGCAAATTTGTTTCTTTTCCTGGATTCAGTATCCCGGCGGTGTTGTTCGATGGTAGAATTGATCTTTGTTTTAAGGGTGTTTAATTCCTCTGAGGTGGTCGAGGATGCCAGCTGACTCTCGATGTTCGTAATCTGTTCCTTACTTTTAGTGATTTCCTGATGCAGGTGCTCCAACGTAAGCGTCATAAGATCAAAAGAACATTTATTGATTATTTGTTCAAAACGTGAGCAAAAATCCTGACTATCGCTAAAGAGCGTGGGGCGAAGTGGTACGCGTAGACCCCTAGGGATGCGCTGTAATTTAAGATACTCAGTAAGTGTTGCGCTATGCAATTCAAGATTGGTATAACGTCTCAATTCCCTTTCCAGGTCTCGTCCCCTTATCTCTTTAGGTGGTATTCTAAGGAAGTCAGTGGGAATGGTGGATAAAGCTAGAATACTGGATATCTGTTCCGCATTATATGAAAAAGTTTGTGAAGACATAGCCCAAAAAGGTGTGCTTAAACGTAAAGGATACTAGGTTGTATAATAACGTTATAGCACAACCAAAGAGGAGGGTGCTCGAGTAGGGTCCTAATCCCGTATACTATGTAGAAAGAGAAGCTCGGCACACCAACGGATATATTGATATCCAAAGTGATATTTAATGATTTTTAGTACATACACAACCAACGTTTCGGTCTGTGCTCAGACCTTCATCAAGGTACTAATAATGAAAAAATAACAAAATAACAGAATATAGAAAAAACACAATACGTATATGTGCATAAGCAAATTGAAAATATTGTTCAAAAGAAAGTATATACAGATAGGTGAGTGGGCTTTACAAGTAACATTAGTTTCCCTAGAATAAGCGGAAGTGACATGTCTCCAGATATCTAGCTTGCATATTTTGTTAGTATAGTAATAACACGGATGGCACCCATAAATAAAACAGAAAGGAAAACATACCTATATATGTACTCTCACTTTATAAACAGATTCCCACTTTATAAACAGAATCCTATATGGTGGTTAGCTCCTATTTGAATAGTGAGACAATGTGTCCATTAGTGGTGAACGAAAAGCGTGCAGGTGTCCATAATAATCAGTCTCATACATACCCCCTAGGAACAAGCTGATTTCTTAAGTAAAGTATTCTGTGGGGTGAGGGGAATTGAGTCATCGTTATAGCGTCTCATATAGTGATACTATATATGACTTCTTCTGGCCTGTCAGCATGCAAGTTTCAAAAGGGACATGGGGAGATTGATGCCCAAATATTTGATCAGCCATGGTCAGAAGAAGCCAATGGTGGTGAACGTCAATTACAGTCTGAAGAGGAGGATGATGATGAGACACATTTGCCAATAAGTAATGTTAAGACAACAAGTCAGGAGGAGGACCAGAGTGAGGAAATTGAATACGAGGTAGTGGAAGATGAAGTCATTGACCCAACCTGGCAAGGTGGAGTGCAGAGCGAGTGCAGCAGCAAAGGGGGAGGGATCTATAGCACTGCAATAGGCAGATAAGGCAATGGGGCTGACAGAGGGATAAGGGGGGCAAATGTTCCCCAGAGCATGCACACATGTGAAGTTCCCAGGCAAAGGTTAGGTGTTCAGCAGTTTGAGGCTTTTTAATAGAAATTGTGGATTATAAAAGAACAGTCATTTGCAACCTGTGCCATACCAAGATCAGCAGGGGCTTGACCACTACCAACATGACCACCACCAGCATGCTCAGGCACTTGTAATTCAAGCGCTCGACTAGGTGGTCAAATGCCTGGGTCCCCAATCAGTGTCTGCAGTTGACACCACTGCCTCTATCCCTGTGCTATATGCTTGCCATTCCCCTTTACAGGATGCAGGAGTGGATTCATCCTACCCTGCAACTGTTGTTGTGATAATGGTTGTAACCTGGTGGCGGCCCTGATACTTGGCAATCTTGCACACATACTATGCCTGGCCCATGTGCTCAAATTAGTGGTTCAGCACTTCCCAAAAACCTACCACAGCTTGCCTCAGCTATTTGTTAAGGTGCACCATGTGAGCGCCTATTTCTGCAAGTCAGCTACAGCTGCCACCGGTCTGGCAGTGCTGTAGCAGCACTTGTAACCTCATAGACACAGAGACCTCTCTGTAATGTCCCGCCGGGACACATGGAAGTATGTCCACACTGGTAGACTCCCACACTCTCTTCAGACACTGAGACCTCTCTGTGATGTCCCGCCTGGACACATGGTAGTCTGTTCACACTCACAGACTCCCACAACACTCTCTCAGGTGCCAAACAAACTCCATTACATAGGCGTAACCCCGCCCATAGGTGAGGTCAGGATCACATGGTTAGGTCACCTGATCATGACCTCATCACAGGTCCTTCAGACACACACAAACCATGCTTCCATGCATATCTCGAGGAGCATACACAGTGCCCCCTAGCTGCATCAGGGGTCACTACACCACATACCTCCCCCCTCTGTTCAAACTTGTGGGGTTGAACACTTGTTACCCGACCAGAGATCCTTCTCGGTCGTCTCTGCCTGTCTGTATAGTGTACAGTTCCTATAGCGTCTTGTGCTTGGGTGCGAGGAAAACACAGGAGACATAGGTTGAGATGAAATGACTTGTATTACTTCATACAAGCATGCTGAAAAGTTCACACAGTTTGCAGGAACAGCGACAGGAGACACAGCAGGCCAGAGTAACTTCAAGCACTACAATAAATCTCCAAAGCAGGTTCAGGATCTCTTCTCTGTACCGTAATTCCTCTGCAAACATGGATTCACCAAACAGCAGGTTTCCAGAGTCCAAAAGTGTTCCAAGGTTCCTCAGTAGGGAATAGCTGGAGTACAAGTCCAAGGCTTCCAGGAGTCAGGTCACAGACTGACTGAGGCTTGATTCAGGAGCACTGATTGTTCAGCTGAGGCTGCTTAAGAAGCAAGAGGAAAGAATCAGGGCGGGAACATGAAAACTGGAAACTCCATATTAACTGAGGGCAAGAGCTGCAGAAAGACAGAAAGCAAAATGGCCGACGGAAAACTGAGTTTCAAGGAACATGTCAACAGAGACAAAGAACCTTACATTACTCCCCCCTTAGGGACAACCTCCGGATGACCTCAGACCAGGCTTGTCAGGGTACCTCTGATGAAACTGGCGGAGCAGGCGAGGAGCATTTACATTATTGACTGGTTCCCATGAGTTGTCCTCCACTGGGTAGCCCTGCCATTTAATCAAATATTGCAACTGATTTCTGTACAACCTGGAATCTAGAATCCTTTCCACCATAAATTCTTCCTGACCATCGACCAGCACTGGGTCAGGGCAAGGAGAAGAACGTCCAGGAAACGTATTGGGTGATGCAGCCTTTAGTAGGGATACATGAAAGACAGGGTGGATTCTCATAGTTCTGGGCAGTTGAAGACGACAAGCAACAGCACTTATAATCTTATTGATCTTATAAGGTCCAATGTACTTATGTCCCAATTTAGACGATGGAATCTTTAATTTAAGATTTCTGGTTGACAGCCAGACCAAATCTCCTACCTTGAAAGCTGGTGCAGGTTTACGAAATTTATCTGCTGCTTTCTTGTACCTTTCCTGAGCCAATTCTAGATTTTCCTTTAGAAGATCCATATTCTTTTGTAAAGAAGTGATTCTTTCAGCCACTGCCGGCAAGGGCGTATCTATGGGAAATCGAGGAAGAATGTTAGGATGATAACCTAGATTGGAGTAAAAAGGAGCACTGCTTAGTGGAGGCGCTCTGAGAGTTGTTATAAGAGAACTCAGCCAGTGGAAGTAGATCCACCCAATCATCCTGTAGATGGCAGATAAAACAGCGAGATACTGCTCCAGGGTCTGATTGGTTCGTTCTGTCTGTCCATTAGTCTGGGGATGAAAAGCAGAAGAAAGGTTTACTTTAATGTCCAATGCTGCACAGAAATTTTGCCAAAACCTTGAAGTGAATTGCACCCCTCGATCCGAAATGACCTCATCCGGTACTCCATGTAAGCGAAACACATTCTTAATCATCAAGTCTGATGTCTGTTTTGCAGTGGGTAAGCCGACACAAGGGATAAAATGAGCTGCCTTTGTTAGACGGTCAACCACCACTAGAATGGTGTTCTTCCCTTGAGAGGTTGGTAACTCCACAATGAAGTCCATAGAAATGGATCCCCATGGGCGGGACGGGGTGGGAAGAGGTTGCAACAGACCAGTTGGTGAGGAGCGAGGTGTTTTGCATCTTGCACAGACTTCACATGAAGTGACATAGTTTAAGACATCTTTCCTGTAAGTGGGCCACCAAAAGAAACGAGAAAGAAATTCTTGTGTCTTTAGAATTCCCCTATGCCCGGCTATCTTGGAATCGTGGATGAGTTGCAATACTCTCAATCTGACTGTTTCAGGTATATACAGACGTTGTCCCTGAATCCACACACCATTCTTAAAGACAAGACTTACGTCCCTTGGGGGTTGAGCCAACAAAGAATCCGCATGGTATGCTTCCTTGATGTCCTTAAGTAGGTCTTGATTATGAATCACTCCCAGGAATCTAGAGTCAGGAAGAATAGTCTTAGGAGGAGTAAGTGGACGTGTCTCTGCTGAATTAATCCTAGAGAGTGCATCAGCCTTTCCATTGCGCGATCCTGGTCTATAAGAAATGACAAAATTAAATTGGTTTAGGAAAAGATTCCAGCAAGCCTGGCGAGGAGTCAGGCACTTAGCCGACCTGATAAATTCAAGGTTATGATGGTCTGTCAGGACGACTATTTGCTGTGCAGCTCCCTGAAGAAGGTGTCTCCATTCCTTGAAGGCGGCAATAATGGCCAACAATTCTCTATTGCCCACATCGTAGTTCCTCTCAGCCGAAGACAACTGCTGGGAAAAGAAGGCACAGGGATGCAAGACATTCTTCTCACCTGTTCTCTGAGAGAGTATAGCTCCAACGGCACAGTCTGAAGCATCCACCTCTATTATGAAGGCAAGCTCGGGGTTGGGATGTACTAAGATAGGTGCGGTGGTAAATTTATCCTTTAAACAGGAAAATGCTTCCTGAGCTTGCGGGGTCCAGGAGAACCTAGACTGTTTCCGGGTAAGTTGGGTGATAGGTGACACTACCTCAGAAAAATTCTTAATGAAACGTCTATAGAAGTTGGCAAACCCGATGAAACGCTGCACCTCCTTCACATTTCTAGGAATTGGCCAATCCTTGATGGCTTGGGTCTTGCTTCCATCCATACTAATCCCTTGCGTAGATAGTACATACCCCAGAAATTGAATTTCGGTCCTATGGAATTCACATTTTTCAAGTTTGATGTAGAGATGGTTTTGTCTTAGGCGTTCTAAGACCATTCTCACATGTCCATGATGTTCCTCTGTGGAGTTAGAAAAAATTAGAATATCATCCAGATAAATCACCACAAATGTATCTAGGAGATCCCTGAAGATATCATTCACGAAGTGTTGGAAAGTGGCTGGGGCAGTACTCAGACCAAAAGACATAACTAGATATTCAAAGTGTCCATAGCGTGACCTGAAAGCAGTCTTCCATTCATCCCCAGGTCTAATACGGACCAAGTTATAGGCCCCACGGAGATCCAGTTTAGAGAAAATTTTGGCATGCCGCACTCTCTCCAACAATTCAGGGATTAAAGGCAATGGATAACAGTTTCTAATAGTAACCTTATTGAGTTCCCTATAGTCTATGCAGGGTCTCAGAGATCCATCTTTCTTCTTCACAAAGAAGATGGGTGCACCTGCGGGAGATGAAGAGGGGCGTATGAAGCCCTTGGCTAAATTTTGTCTATATAATCCTTCAAAGCTTTTAGCTCGGGCCCCGCTAGGGGGTAGATCTTACCAAAAGGTATCTCGGCTCCAGGCAATAATTCAATTGGACAATCATATGGACGGTGAGGAGGAAGCTGATCAGCGTTCTTCTTGTCACATAAATCCACATAGTCCTGGTATACATCTGGTAGTTCAGGGACTGACATGGTTCCTTTAGGAACAGAGCAAGCTGAAACTCCTTGACTCATCTGTTTCTCCGGAAAGTGTAATTCCTTGGTCTCCCAGTTAATCGTAGGATTCTGCGCCTGCAGCCATGGTAGCCCTAGAATAATGGGAAAGTGGGGAGAAGAGATAAGCATAAAAGACATTTTCTCCTGATGATCTTTACCCATAAGGACCCTCAAAGGCTCTGTTTCTTGATCCACCGTTCCAGAAGTCAGTAGAGAGCCATCCACAGTCTCCATCTGTACTGGAGTAGCCTTCTTCACTGAACGTATCCCCTGTTTCAGAGCAAAGGAGATATCCATAAAATTTCCACTTGCTCCTGAGTCGATCATAGCAGAGCTAGACACCCAGACTGAGTCAACCCAGAGTTTGATGGAAAGGAAGCAATGAGAATTGTTTATTTTACAACTCAGCTGGGACACCGCTGAGGAAACTTGAAAAATTGCAGCGATTTATACCGTCATCGTCCCCAGAACTAACAGAGTTTAAGTCCGAGAAATCAAGATCTCTTGCAGCAGATCTCTCTGGAGCCTGAGGCTCGGACATGACAGAGCTCCTCTCGCAACACTCACAGTGAATGACTGCTTCAGTAGTCTTACGAGAACGGCTGGGGCAGTTTATAATGAAGTGCCCTGACTTACCACAGTAGAAACATAGATTTTCCTTTATACGATGTTCTTTGCGTGCATCACTAACCCGTCTTTGTAAAGAGTCCACCTGCATGGGTTCAGGTTATGGTTCCCTTGTGATCCTACTCAAAGGTTCCTTAGCTGAGGAGGGAGGTAGTAAAAGGTTAGTGCGATTATTTTCGAACCATCTCTCTTGTCTGCGTTCAGTCAGACGAGCATCAATACGGATACAATAGTTAATAAAGTCACCTAACGCAGTGGGAGGGTCGGCACGAGCAAGTTCATCCTTAATCAGTGGAGACAACCCTTTCCGAAAAATAGATTTTTTAGCGGAAGTGTCCCAAGTGGTATCAAGAGCCCATCTCCTGAAATCCAGGGCATATTCGGCTACTGAACGCTTACCTTGGCGCAAAGTTAACATGGCTGCTTCAGCTGTTGCACCTCGATTGGGTCATCAAACACCTGCCCCATGGCTGAAATAAAAGCATCAAGGTGATTCAAACAATCATCCTCAGTCTCAATCAGAGGGTTTGCCCACATCAAAGCCTTATTGGTAAGCAACATGATTATAGTAAGCACTTTTGATCGTTCAGTGGGAAATTGTGAAGCATGTGCAGAGAAAAATAAATTGCATTGATTAATAAATCCCCTGAATTTCTCACGTTCACCGCCAAAACGAAAAGGAGGTAATTTGGGGATCCCAGAACTTGGGGTTATGGCAGGAGCCTGGGCTCGTTCCTCTAGAGCCTCAACCCTGGCTCGCAATTCCTGGGTAGTCTGTCCAAACACTTGCAAATTATGATTAGTGAGGTCCTGTAGGCTTGCAAAACGGGTTTTTAAAGTCTGTACATCTGAAAGGATTGTATCAGTCACTCCGCAAAGTTCCTTTATGCGGGCCTCCATCTTCCAGATCTTTTAAGGCAGAAGTGCTGGAAGGAGAAGAGGAAAGGAAAAAAAAAAAAAACAATAGTGTTTACCTGTGGTAACACTCCAGAGTAAAATTTTAAGGGAATGCGCTCACCTGGAATGGTTGTGAGAAGTCACAACCACTGTCATCACATAAGGTATTAAACGGACATCTGATATCCACAGTCACAGCAGACACGGCTTTCCCAGACCCAGCAGACACTAAACATTGTCTCCTGAATCTTGTCATGTATAGTGTACAGTTCCTATAGCGTCTTGTGCTTGGGTGCGAGAAAACACAGGAGACATAGGTTGAGATGAAATGACTTGTATTACTTCATACAAGCATGCTGAAAAGTTCACACAGTTTGCAGGAACAGCGACAGGAGACACAGCAGGCCAGAGTAACTTCAAGCACTACAATAAATCTCCAAAGCAGGTTCAGGATCTCTTCTCTGTACCGTAATTCCTCTGCAAACATGGATTCACCAAACAGCAGGTTTCCAGAGTCCAAAAGTGTTCCAAGGTTCCTCAGTAGGGAATAGCTGGAGTACAAGTCCAAGGCTTCCAGGAGTCAGGTCACAGACTGACTGAGGCTTGATTCAGGAGCACTGATTGTTCAGCTGAGGCTGCTTAAGAAGCAAGAGGAAAGAATCAGGACGGGAACATGAAAACTGGAAACTCCATATTAACTGAGGGCAAGAGCTGCAGAAAGACAGAAAGCAAAATGGCCGACGGAAAACTGAGTTTCAAGGTACATGTCAACAGAGACAAAGAACCTTACACTGCCAGTCAAACCGTCTGGCTAAGTCGGGCCCTCTGTCAGACCACCAGCCTCCCCAGCGGTAAGTACGGCGTCGCAATTCCCCTGCACCCATACATCCTGTCTGGTCTGAGTCCATTTCAGCTCGTCCACCACAGGTTCTCCTGCTTAGGTCACTCATCACTGAGCTAACTGAGGCATCACTATTTCTACCTCTTCCATCAGGCGCTCTTCGCCTCTCAACACTACGGATTGAAGGTGGCAGCCATCTTCTTTCCATTTCCTGCAGCTCTCTGTTGACCTGCTCCCTCTCCAGTCATAGCTGCTCTACTTCTCTCAAGTATGACACACGATACTCCAGGAGCATCCGGATATTCCCCAGGCTCTCCCTGGATCCAACAACGAGGAATGGAACCATCCCATCTTCACCCCTGACCTGGACTTCGTCATCAGCCGGAATCCTGACTCTCGTCACACCGGACTTATTCACCATCTCCTGCATCACTTTCCCTAGTCTTCCGATGACTTTCTTCACCAGACCTCTGGGCACTTGAATGATGTCTTCCACCAATCCAAGCCGACTTTGAGCCTTTCTTGCTTGCTCCAAACGTCGAGCGGCTTCTTTATTCCTCCACATGATCATCTGTTTTGTTCGGAGGCATTGTAGATGCATGTCTCTCAGGACAGCCACTCGCTTCAGTGTGACTTCCTTAGTTGACAGTATGACTAACTGTTTCATCTCTGGCACCCAGTTCACACTACATGCTTCTACCGCCTTTCTAAAGGCCTCATGCACCTCCTCACTGGCACACACTTCTCGCAGGTCTTCGGGTATCTCTATTACACACTTGAAAACTGACCCGTCACCTTCTTGGACAGACTGTTGGACCTCCTCATCCTGAGCGTTAGTACAGTTTTCCAAGACATCGCTCTCCCTTGTGTATCCATCTGCATGGCACTTCCCTTGCTGGATTTCTTCTCCCATAGATATCTGGAGCTGGGCACCAGTCTCCTCCTCCATCTTGAGCTCTCGGAGAACTCCATCTCGCTCTTCTGCCAAGCAGCGACACTCCTGCTGATGTTTCTCTTGGGCCTCTCTGAGCACCTCCGTCTCTTTCCATAGAGCCTTGTTCATACTCTTACACGCTGACAGATGATTTCTGAGCTTAGAGACTTCCTTCTCCAGCTCCTCCACTTTGTGCTCAATCATTTGTCTCAGGACCCTTTCTCGCTCGACTGTCTCTTTCACTGTTTCTTTAAACAGCTCTATCTCATGGTCCTGCTCTCTTTTAGCCAGCACATGTTGCACCATCACCTCTTTAATTACATTTTCGGCTGGGCACTCTTGCCTACACACACTCTGCCTCTCCAGAGTTCCGCCCGTTCCTGCATCCGCAGTTTCCACTGTCTCACGACTCTCGATAACTTCAGAGAGCTCCAGCTTACTGCACTCACTTTCCCTTGCGGTCGAGTCACAGTCTGCATAGGAGTCACTCCCCCTCCCCCTGTCATCCTGGAACAGCACGTCCCCACTTAGACAGGTCTCTGCCCCCTTTCCTGGAGCTATACCGTTTCTCACGGTCACATGTCTTGTCACGTCCAAGTCCCGAGTTGGTCTGACCCGCACTTTCTTCTGGTCACCTGGAACTCTGGACTATCGCTATTAGGTGTTACCTTCTTTTCACACATCACACGACAAGGAACCACTACAGCCACCTGCTGCGATGGGGCTCCCTCCTCTGAACAACAACACACTTTATCAATTTCCCATGCCTTTTCAAATAACGTGAAGTCCCGCTTCCTCTCATAGGGGTACACTAAGTTCGGTGGTATACCAGCATAACACCCTTTTGGAATCTCCACCCACTTTTGGGCCACCATCCCCTTTTGGGTTGCCACCCCCTTTTTGAACTCCGCCCCCTTTCGGGCCACCATCCCAATTTGGGTTACCGCCCCCTTTTGGGACTCCGCCCCTTTTGGGCCACCACCCCAATTTGGGTTACCGCCCCTCTTTGGGCCACCATCCTAATTTGTGTTACCGCCCCCTTTTGGGACTCCGCCCCCTTTTGGGCAACTTTACTGATTTGGGCTACCACCCCTTTTGAGACTCCACCCCCTTTCTGGCCACAATCCCAATTTGAGTTACCGCCCCCTTTTGGGACTCCACCCCTTTTGGGTAACCATCCCTGTTTTGGGTTGCCGCCCCCCTTTTGGGACTCCTCCCCTTTTAGGGACACCACCCATCACTGGGGTACACACCACGGCTCTTACAGGCCCCAGTCCACACAGTACCCTTAAACAGTGTCTTTTACTTAGGGCGTGTACTGGCCCTTTAAGAGTTTGTGTGCCTCGGTTCACACTGTCCTTTTTTTCCACACCAGCTCCTGCTGGTACTGCCACCGCTTCCGTTGCAGCCACCAACAACCAGCACCTCCAGATGCTACTCCTAAGCTGCTGTGGCTGTTACTGCAGCTCCGGCTGCTGCAGAACTTCTTGCTGCAACAGTCACTGTAGCTCCTGCTACCACAAGTCTCTGCACGCTGCACTGTCTTGCCGCTTGTCACCTTCGTGACCCCACGAGTCACAGCCAGCCGCTTGTCACCTTCATGACTCCTCCGAGCCACAGCAAACACCTCACACGTGTTCCAGAAAAAAAAACAGTTTCTCACTGACCCGTCAGCACAACACAGACTCCTGTCTGTTACCTGTTGATCACTCAGGTTTCCGGATACCTCCTTTTGATAGAGGCATCCCAAGGACAAAACAATCTCTCACTGACCGTCAGTACACCACAGACTCCTGTCTGTTACCTGTTGATCAAGCAGTTTCCGATACCTCCTTTCATAGAGCATCCCACAAAGACAAAACAATCTCTCACTGACCCGTCAGTACACACAGACTCCTGTCTGTTACCTGTTGGCCACGCAGGTTTCCGGACACCTCCTCTTAGAGGCATCCAACAAAGGAAAAAAAAACAGTCTTTCACTAATTCTTCTCACTGATCCTGACCAGCATAACACGGTTGTCAAGACCGTCACCTGTTGGCATCAGCCACACAGGTTCCTGGAGACCTCCTCCTCAGAGGTATCATATCAGCATGCTTTTTCTCCATTTTCAATGACCCCGGTCAATATAACACAGACTCCTGTCTGTCACCACTGCTTAACAGTTTCTTCAGATACCTCATATCAGAGGCACCCCATAAACATAAATGCACAGTTTATTCGTGACCACTGGTCACACTCACGGTTTTCACAGACCGTCCGTTCCTCCTCTGATTCCTCATTCCCAGTCCTGGAACATGTGCTCCTTGGGCCGCTGCCAGCATTCCATCCACCAATTGTAAGGTTTCAACTCACTCGGCTGCTTCAGAGGTAATCAGGAGACACTTTTCTTATCCAAAAAATCATCAGGTTTATTACATCATAAACCTCACAGTCACAGGCAATGCAAATCTTCAGTACTTCAGCTCCTGCCTGGAGCCTCACTCCTCATAGACACAGAGACCTCTCTGTAATGTCCCGCCGGGACACATGGAAGTATGTCCACACTGGTAGACTCCCACACTCTCTTCAGACACTGAGACCTCTCTGTGATGTCCCGCCTGGACACATGGTAGTCTGTTCACACTCACAGACTCCCACAACACTCTCTCAGGTGCCAAACAAACTCCATTACATAGGCGTAACCCCGCCCATAGGTGAGGTCAGGATCACATGGTTAGGTCACCTGATCATGACCTCATCACAGGTCCTTCAGACACACACAAACCATGCTTCCATGCATATCTCGAGGAGCATACACAGTGCCCCCTAGCTGCATCAGGGGTCACTACACCACAGCACATAACAACTGACGAATGGCCATGGATGTCTGACATCTGTGGGGTACTCCAAAACTTAAAGGAATCAACCAAGATTGAGCGCAGTGATGACCTAATAAATGTGACCATCCCTCTTCTGTGTCTTCTCAACATTTGCTGCTCACAATAAAAGATGAATCTTTGAATGTGAACCAGGTGGCGATGAAGGAAAAAAGTCAACAGTGTGATACTACCCAGCCCTGTCTCATCTTCTCAGTACAGATTGGGTGATAGTGAGAAGGAGGAGGCTAAGGAGGAACAGGAGATGGTTACCTGCAATAAAAAGGGTACTACCAATACCAGCTTCTCATCTGTTTAGCAATGATGACCTAAGGAGGAAGAGATGGCGAGTCATCCTTCTGCTGAGGACAGTGAAGTCTTAAATGTTGGGAGTGCGGCACACATGGCATACTTTATGTCAAGCTGCCAATTATGTGACCCTTCCATTACACACATCTTGTGCACCACCTATTCCTAATTGTTTACCCTCCTCGATCCACACTACAAGGAGAAATTTCCATCTCTTCTTCCTGCAGCGGAGAGGGCTACTAAAATGGTGCAATACAAGAAGGCCTTAGTAGCAGAATTGATCAAAAAATTCCCATCTGACAATGTTGGTAAGGTCAGAGTTCTTTGAACAACCAAGGATTAGAGAGGAGGGAGACACACAACAGGTCCAACAGAGGCAGTGGAACACTATCAAAGTTCTGGAACATTTTACCAGGCAATTTGTGTTCCCGTAGGTGTAGGATCCAAGGCTTCTTATTATCCAAAAAAAGGTTTTTATTATTTATCAAGAAAAAGTACATACAACGCGTTTTGACAGTATAAAATGTCTTCATCAGGTATATTGTGATAAGTGTTCCAAAATTGTGGAAAGTTTTATAAGAAGTAGTGTGCTAAATAAGGTGTGGACCACTAAAATTAGTTACTAACACACCCACCATATAGCTGCTCTACAAGTTAGAAGTCTATAACAGGATATAAAGATAATAAAAGCAAATGCATTACATAGATATATAAAAAACATAATAAAATTAGATATATAACAGATAATATGCAAAATAAGTTAATAAATATAAAATTACAATATAATTTCAATGGTTGTATGTGTTAGGGTTCGATTTCCCGCTGCTGCACAAGGGGAGTCTCGAACCCGTCCCGCTGCGGTCTCCCATTCATCTCCAGCCGCAGTGGAGCCTGCTCAGCAGAGACGTCGGTCCAGGCGTCTTGCCCACTCCTCTACTGTGCAGTGACTTGCTGCTGCCTTCCTGGATCTGCTATTATAGCCAGTGCTGGAGCAGTCGTCTTTGGGACAAGTCCTGCGTTTTCCCATCTGAGCATGCCCAGAGTGAGATCTCTCATTGGAGATCAGGGGTCACATGTTCAGGTGCTGCAGCGGCTCCTATTGGTCCGCCAGGAAGGTCATGTAGCTACGTGTGTTTGTAACAGCTTCTCATTGGTCCTTGTTCCTGGAAGGTCCTGTAGCTGTTGCTATAAAAGGGTAGCATGGCTGGGCCGCCATGCGCTAATATCAATCATTGTATGCTATGCGCCAGTGTGGTCATGTGTATGTGTGGATAGGGACCCGGCTGAAATAAGCCACTAGAATACCGACTTAATCGGTGAGGAGTTTGGTATGGTAGCTGGTCAGGGTCGGTGTCCTAGATGCCCTAGATTACCGGCATAACCGGTGAGGAGTTTTGATTGCCGTATTCAGGGTCTGGCGTTCAGACGTCATAGATTGCGGGTGACTCCCGCGAGGACATTAGCACCTGATCACGCTTTATGTACGCTTAGCACTTAACTGTGTATCTGAGAGCCTTACAGGACACAGTGCTTTTTCTCAGCGGCCCTGTGACGTAACAGGGTTCGCTTTCAACGCTAGTCAGCGCCCTAGCGTGTTTTCTTTGCCACTCAGTTGTGTCTAGTGAGTGCGCACACATCGCCATATAGCGTTGCGGCTCCTCTTCTAGCGGCTCTGTGGAGTAACAGAGTTCGCACTCATTGCCACAGCGCATTACGGCGTTTATGTTGGCAGCTCTGCGGGATAACAGAGTTTGCTTCTTGTGCCTTTTTGCCAGCAGCGGGCTTCGCCTGCACGGTGGACCCCGGGCTGCGAACGCACTTATTATTTATATTATTTTGTGCGTTCCGCCAGCCGTAACATAATATTAGCGCCAGGGTCTGGCTGGTAAAATGGCGGACGACCAGCGTCTGCAGCGGTATATCCAGCAGCTGGAGGGTAGGTTGGCGACTCTAGAGCGCACAACCTCAGCGGTGGATGTTACCGCAGTCGTGGTTCAGGCTGCTAGTGTGGCCGCCTCCAGTTTGTCCTCTGCTACCCCTGCTCCGACTATTTCCCGCCTCCCACTTCCAGACAAGTTTACCGGTGACAGTAAACAATGTCGGGGTTTCGTCAGTCAGTGCTCCATACATCTAGAGCTTCTGGCTGCACGTTATCCCACGGAGCGGGTGAAAGTGGGTTTTATCATATCCCTTTTGTCGAGCAGGGCGTTGGAGTGGGCAACGCCGTTATGGGAGCGCGATGATCGTGTGGTGCAAAGTGCTCCTCTCTTCTTGGACACTCTTAAACAGGTCTTTTTAGGACCTCTTGTCACCCACGATACGGCTCTTCAATTGTTGGCCACACCCATGGTTCATCCATGGTCAGCCAGTTTGCCGTCCAATTTCGGACTATGGTCTCTGAGCTGGATTGGCCAGATAAAATCCTTATACCCGTGTACTGGAGGGGACTGGCAGACCATGTGAAGGACGCCTTGTCCACCAGGGAGATTCCTGCCACACTGGAGGAGCTCATTACCATATCTACCCGCATCGACCTTCGTTTTAACAAGCGGAGGTTGGAGCGGGCCCAGTGTAGGCAGAGGTTCCGGCTGGCGCCCACCTTCGCCAGACCTCTGGAATCTTCCATTCAGGCGTCCGATTCCCCTGAGGCCATGGAGATTTCTCGAGTGAGACCTAAGTCTCGGGCTGCTCGAGTATCTGTGACCTGTAATGCCTGCCAACAAATAGGGCATTATGCTAACAAATGTCCACGGCGGTCGGGAAACGACCGCGTCTAGTAACCATTGGAGGGGGTTCACTAGACACAGCAGTACACGCCTCCAAGTTGTCCTTTAGGGGGACAATCAATTTTGGCTCATTCACTTTAACAGTCACGCTTTGTGTGGATTCTGGAGCCGAAGGAAATTTCATGTCTTCTACCTTCGCTCTCCGCCACTCTATACCTCTGGTGATGCTCGCCAAACCCGTGACTGTTCGAGTAGTGAATGGGTCGACACTGCCTTCACCAATCACACATCAGACCATCCCTTTCACGTTGTCAATGTCACCTTCCCATCAAGAGATTATCTCATTTTTAGTCATTCCCGAGGGAATAGACGAGATCTTGTTAGGGATGCCCTGGCTCCATTTCCATTCCCCACACATTGAGTGGAACTCTGGGAGGATATTGGGTTGGGGTGAGTCATGTAAAGGCAGATGTATGAGGGAATGCATTCAGGTGGCCACTACAGAGATGCCCGCAGATCTTACTTCTCTTCCTAATTACTATTGGTCATATGCAGACGTATTCTCCAAAAAGACTGCAGAAGTCCTTCCACCTCACCGTCCCTATGACTGTCCTATTGACCTCTTGCCTGGAGCAGAACCTCCTCGGGGACGGGTCTATCCCCTTTCTCTCCCGGAGACGGAGGCTATGTCCCAATATATCCAGGAGAACCTGGCGAGAGGATTCATTAGGAAGTCAGTGTCACCTGCAGGGGCGGGGTTCTTCTTCGTGCAGAAGAAGAACGGAGAATTACGTCCATGCATCGATTACAGGGGTCTTAATGCCATCACTGTTAAGAATAAATATCCGTTGCCACTGATTTCTGAGCTATTTGTAAGGCTACGAGGGGCAAGGATATTTACGAAATTAGATCTGCGGGGTGCTTATAACCTGATTCGCATCCGTGAGGGGGACAAATGGAAGACGGCTTTTAATACCAGGGACGGGCACTATGAATATCTGGTGATGCCCTTCGGGCTCTGTAACGCCCCAACCGTCTTCCAAGACTTTGTTAATGACATCTTCCGGGATATGCTCTCCACCTCAGTCGTAGTCTATCTGGATGATATTCTCATCTTTTCCCCAGATATTGACTCCCACCGGAGAGATGTTTGCAGAGTCTTCGACCTCCTACGGGCAAATTCCCTCTACGCAAAGTTGGAGAAATGTGTGTTTGAGCAGGAGTCCTTACCTTTCCTGGGCTATATCATCTCCGCCCAGGGATTGGCTATGGATCCTGCCAAACTACAGGCGGTGATGGACTGGCAAGAACCTCATTCTCTAAAGGCGGTGCAGCGCTTTATGGGGTTCATTAATTACTACCGCCAGTTTATCCCTCACTTCTCAACTTTGGTAGCTCCCGTGGTTGCCCTCACCAAAAAGGGAGCTAATCCCAAATTGTGGTCTGAAGAGGTTTCCAAGGCCTTCACATCTATTAAGTCCCATTTCGCTAGCGCTCCCATCCTACATCGCCCCGATGTTGATAAGCCATTTATATTGGAGGTGGATGCCTCGTCCGTTGGAGCTGGAGCAGTCCTTTTCCAAAAGGATGCTCAAGGTTGGAAGCATCCATGCTTCTTTTTCCAAGACCTTCACACCAGCGGAGAGGAATTATTCCATCGGGGACAGGGAGTTGCTAGCAATGAAGTTGGCGGAGTGGAGACATCTTTAGGAGGGAGCTCGCTTTCCCTTCCAAGTCTTCACGGATCACAAAAACCTGGTATATCTTCAGACAGCCCAGCGGCTTAATTCTCGCCAAGCCAGATGGTCCTTGTTCTTCTCCCGGTTTCATTTCACACTGCATTTCCTCTCGGGAGAGAAGAACATTCGTGCCGATGCTCTCTCTCTCTCTGTGGTGTCCTCGGAGGAGGAGGTGGAGGAGCCTCGGCTAATCGTCCCCACAGAGAGCCTGAGAACAGTGGCCCCGGTTTCGCTAGAGTCTGTGCCCCCGGGCAAGACTTTCGTGCCTACTAATTTGCGACCGGAGGTACTCTCTTGGGCACATTCGTCCAGGTTGGGTGGACACTTTGGGCAAAGAGGACATCTGAATTGTTGGCAAGGACATACTGGTGGCCGCATATGGTCCGTGACGTTGGGGACTATGTTCGGGCGTGTGTCTCCTGCGCCAAGAATAAGTCTCCACGACAACGGCCAGCTGGGTTACTTCACCCTTTGCCGGTGGCAGACAGGCCCTGGGAGATGGTTGGGATGGACTTTGTGGTGGGCTTGCCCAAGTCTCGAGGTTGCACCATCATTTGGGTAATCACCGACCATTTTTCCAAAATGGTGCATTTGGTGCCGCTTCCACGGTTACCTTCTGCACGGGCTCTGGCAGCGTTGTTCGTTAGGCATATCTTTCGTCTACACGGCATGCCGGACAAAATTGTCAGTGACCGAGGTCCCCAGTTTGCGTCTCAGTTCTGGAGAGAGCTTTGTTGTCTACTCAGTATTGAGTTAAATCTCTCTTCAGCGTACCAGCCTGAGACGAATGGGTTGGTAGAGAAGGCCAACCAGACCTTGGTCACCTATCTACGACATTTTGTCTCGGTCAGGCAGGATGACTGGGCATCCTTGCTACCATGGGCTGAGTTTGCATTAAACAATGCTGTGGCTGATTCCACCGGACAGACTCCATTCCTCCTAAACTACGGTCA
Organism: Oophaga sylvatica; assembly: GCA_033576555.1. Lineage (NCBI taxonomy): Eukaryota > Metazoa > Chordata > Amphibia > Anura > Dendrobatidae > Oophaga > Oophaga sylvatica. The sequence continues at coordinate 21,146 of JARQOD010009390.1, forward strand.
GCATCTGCGGGTTCCGGTGCCCATGCCTGTGTCTTCCGCCGACTCCAGGGTGGCAGACTGGGCTGTGGAGGCACGGGACATTTGGGACCGTACCCAGGATGCCATTCAGGCATCCAAGGAGAGGATGAGGTCCTCCACCAACGCACATCGGCGCCACGCTCCAACATTTGCTCCTGGGGACATGGTGTGGCTCTCCGCCCGTAACATCAGGCTGCGAGTTGAGTCCACTAAGTTGGCACCCCGCTACCTGGGTCCTTTCAAGGTCCTCGAGCAGGTTAACCCTGTGGTATACCGCCTAGCCCTTCCGCCTCGCCTTGGTATCACTGACACCTTTCACATGTCCCTCTTGAAACCCGTGGCCATTTCCCGGTTTTCCGAGTCATCTGCTGGGACGTCGGGTTCATCTACCGACGATCATGAGGTGAACGCCATTGTTGGGTGCAAGGTGGTACAAGGCAAAAAATTTTATTTGGTGGATTGGAGGGGTTATGGGTCTGACGATAGATCCTGGGAGCCTGCCGAGCATGTTCACGCTCCGCAGCTCATCGCTGCCTTTGAGCGCAGTGAGGCCCAAAGAAGGGGGGGTAATGTTAGGGTTCGATTTCCCGCTGCTGCACAAGGGGAGTCTCGAACCCATCCCGCTGCAGTCTCCCATTCATCTCCAGCCGCAGTGGAGCCTGCTCAGCAGAGACGTCGGTCCAGGCGTCTTGCCCACTCCCCTACTGTGCAGTGACTTGCTGCTGCCTTTCCTGGATCTGCTATTATAGCCAGTGCTGGAGCAGTCGTCTTTGGGACAAGTCCTGCGTTTTCCCATCTGAGCATGCCCAGAGTGAGATCTCTCATTGGAGATCAGGGGTCACATGTTCAGGTGCTGCAGCGGCTCCTATTGGTCCGCCAGGAAGGTCATGTAGCTAAGTGTGTTTGTAACAGCTTCTCATTGGTCCTTGTTCCTGGAAGGTCCTGTATCTGTTGCTATAAAAGGGTAGCATGGCTGGGCCGCCATGCGCTAATATCAACCATTGTATGCTATGCACCAGTGTGATCTCGGCCTTTTGGCTGCGATCGTGTGTCGCGGTCAGAGGGTGCGAGTTTTCCTGGAGTGATCCAGTGGCTTTGCTGGCAGCGTGCTGCTAATTTTCTACTGCGGTATCCGTACCGGCAGTCTGGACTGAGGATGTTCATTAAGAATACGATCCGTGTGGTGGTGGAAGGTGGTGAGAAAAACAACCTGGTGTATGTCGTTCGTGACCTGTTGGAGGGAAAGGCTGGAGCCCATCGTCAGGATATCTACAGCGTCAATGAATTCCGGAGTCAAGGTACATATGATGTAACCTTTGTGAATGAGGGATGCTGTTTGACCGTCTTTGAATGGCTCAGAAGTAATGAAGGTGATCCATGCCTGGAGGGAGTGTGGGTGGAGCCCCTGTTTGGGCTCATGGAAAAAGTGGTGACTGTGACTGTGTACAACCCCTATACAGAAGTAGCACTACTGGAGCAGTTCCTCGAGCGGTACTGTGAATACGTGAAGGGAGGGGAGAAGCAGAAAAATGTCTTGGGCATTTTCAACTGCAAGTATGTGTTTCGGGTGAAATTGAAGAAGGACCCAGGTTGTTTGGGAGGTTTCACCCACCCACCAGCGAACTTTTCAGTGGCGGGTCATAGGGGCTTCCTGTCATACCCAGGGCAGCCACTATACTGCAGGAGGTGCTTTCTGTTCGGGCACCTGCTAAACATGTGTAGCAAGGAGTTGGTTTGCCGTAATTGCAAGCAAGAGGGTCATGTGGCGGCTAGGTGTCCGATGCATCGTGAATGTGACAGGTGTGGCAGTTCAGAGCACCTGTATAGAGACTGCCCGTTTGGTGTGCCGAGGAGGTCAACTAGAGAGGAGGAGGAAAGAAAGAGACGTGAGGAGGAGCGGAGGCGGGAGGAAGAAAGGAAGAGAGAGGAGGAGGTTAAGAGGCGGGAGGAGGAGAAGAAGCGGAGGGAAGGCAAAGTCGCCGCGCTGCAAAGCGTTGTGAGGGCGCCACCCACTCCTGCCGAGAGACGGAGGGAGAAGCGGCAGGAGGACAAGGAGGCTGAGAGAAGGAAGGAGAAGCAACAGGAGGAAAAGGAGGACAAGGAATTTTGGAAGGCCATAAGGCGAGAGGAGCGTTCATGGCCTAAAAAAGAAGTAAAAAAAGAAGTCCCAGTTGCTGAATCATGGTCAGAATGCCTGATGGATTTCGATATATCTGTGGCAGAGGAGGAGGCTGAGGTTTTCGTTCATGAGTCTGATCCGAGAAATATTGGTGCCTTCTCCTCGGAAGAGGACTCAGGAGGGTTAAAGTGTCACAGGAGGGTGGTGGGGAAAACAGAGACATTGAGGTGGTGGAAGAAGGAATGGCCCAGAGGAAGACTGGGCAGAAAAAGGCACGGGTGGAGGAGTATATGGAGGCCAGCGGCTCAGAAGGCTGCTCGGCACAAATGGTGGAGGAGGACACTGGCGGTACTGGTTAAGTACGTTTTACTTTTCCAGTAGCCAGGTAGGGTTTTTTTGTGTACATAGCTTTGCTCTTTAAGCAATGGCTATCTGTTTTTTTTGTGTGTTTTATGTAATGTGTGTCAAGTTATATCTGTAGGTTGTTTTTGTATTTTTTTTTCCTTTTTTGGCTTTTTTGGACAAGTGTTTTTTTTAAGCCTTTTGGTTTGTGTTTAGTATGGGTGTTAGAATTATATCTCAAAATGTGAGGGTTTTTAAAAATAAGTTGCGCGTGCGGCCATTTTTGAGTTTTTTGCAGCGCAAAATGCGGAAATTTTTTGTTTACAGGAGTGTGGGATTGTGGATGGTGTGAAGGGGAGTGAATGGCCTCATGGTGCGTCTGTGTGGTCAGGGAGTGCATGTAATAGAAATGACGGTGTTGGTTTTTTGGTGAAGGGGCGTAATGTGAGTTTGTGTGACTATATGGTGATTGAGGTTGGGAGATGCGTGTTAGCAAATTTTGAGTTTAGAAATATTCGTTTTAGTGTTATTAATGTGTATGCTCCTGTGAAAAAACAGGAGCGTAAAGTTTTATTTGAAAAAATTAAGTTTTTTATTCCAGGTAGAGTGCCTGTTGTGATTGTGGGTGATATGAATGTTGATGTGGGAAAGGTGAATGTGGATGTGTCAAGGAAAGAGTTAATGGACATGGTGAGTGATTTTGGTTTGAGGGATATGCAGAGGGAGTGTAAAGTAACTCCATTGTTAAATACATTTTTTTCTGAGAGTGGGAGGGTGACGTCTAGACTGGACTATTGTTTTGTTTCAAAAAACCTGATTGCTGTTAGTTATGCACAGGAGAGTGTGCCGTTTTCAGATCATATGTGTATGAAGTGTGAAGTGGATGTGCATACTGAGGAGGTAACTGGGAAAGGTATATGGAAGCTGAATGTGAGTGTACTGGATGGGATGGAGGTGAGAGAGGAGTATGAGAGACATTATAAGGAGTGGTGTGAGAGCAGAAGTGAATTCAGTAATGTGTGTGAATGGTGGGATTGGGTTAAATGGAAAACCAAGGTTTTTTTTAAAAAACTTGGTTACAAGGGTGCAGCTGCTAAGAGAGAAAGGTTTGCTGGGTTGAATGCAAGATTGAGTGTGTTATATAAGCTAAGAGAGGGCGGGATGGATGTGAGTGAAGATTTGTTGAGAGTGAAAAAAGAAGTGAACGAGTTTTTGAGAGAGAGGGAGGAGTATTGTGTATAGGGCTAAAATAGAGAACTTGGAAAAGAATGAGAAGTGTTCGCGGTTTTTTTTCAAGAAAGTTTTTGGAAAAAGACAGAGCATGAGTGTTTTGAATGGAGTGGATGGAAATGAAGTGAGTGGTGCGGACTTATGTGAGGAAGTGGCAAAGTTTTATGATGATTTGTATGCAGTGAAATGGAGGGATGAAGGTTTGGAGAGTGATGTGCTGAGTGTTTTGGAAAACAGATTGAATGGGACAGAAAGGGAGAGTTTGATGGGGGAGGTGACGAGTGAAGAAATATGGAAGGTGGTGTGTAGCATGGCGCTGAATAAAACGCCGGGGGATGATGGTCTCCCGGTGGAATTTTATCGTGTGATGTGGGATGTGATTGGGAAGGATTTTGTTGATGTATGTAAGTATATGTGGGCGAATGCAGAGGTGGCGAATGGTATGCGTGCAGGAGTGGTTGTGCTGTTGCCAAAAAAAGGTGATTTGAAAAATCTAAAAAACTGGAGGCCGATCACGTTGCTTAATTGTGATTATAAAATCTATGCGAAGCTTTTGGCAAATAGGATGCGTGATGTGGTTGGGAGTGTGGTGGGTGAGGAGCAGTGTTGTTCGGTGCCTGGAAGGCGGTTACATGAGGGTGTGTGTATGCTGAGAGATTGTTTGTGGGACTGTTTGAACCGTAAGAAGGGGGTGTATGTGTTGAGTTTGGATTTTGAGAAGGCGTATGATAGGTTGGCGCATGGTTTTCTGTTTAGAGTGTTGGTGAAGATGGGTTTTCCGGCTGAGTTTGTTGAGAGAGTGAGAAGTTTGTATAAAAATATTTATAGTTGTGTTTTGTTGAATGGGAATGTAGGGAGGAGAGTGAATGTGTTTTCCAGTGTAAGGCAGGGGTGCTGTTGTGAATGGGTTTGAGATGAGTTCTGAGCAGAGGCTCCCTCTGGTGGTTACAAGCGGTGCTAGTGAAGATTGTGAGGACTGGGAATCAGGTGTTACTGACTGGTCTTATATAAGGGAGTCATTTTCCCATCAGGGTTGCCGGTGATCAATTGTTCTGGTCTGAATCCTTCTTTCCAGTTTCCCTTGTAGCCTGCTGTGTCGTGTCTGCATCTCCTGCTATCAGATAAGACATTTTCTTCTTTTGTGTTTGTGCTATATTTTTGCATTTTGTCCTGCAATTCTGTGGGGGCCTTCAGGGTCCCCTCCGGGGGCTTTTGCCCTCTCAGTTTGGTTCAGTCACTGAGTTTTGTACTTTTGCTTTTTCCAGTTTTTTCAGTGGCTGCTGTTTTGATTTTGTTACACCAGAGAACTAATTTAGGTGGTAGAGGTCGTGTAATCTCAGGTGATTTTGAAATTAGTAGAGTTGGTGCTTTTCAGGGTTTTCTGGGATTGCAGTAAGTACCCTTCCTATCCTTTTCTATTTAGATAGTTTGGGCCCCAGCGTTTGCTCATACTATTTTCTTTCTGTGTCTGTATTTCCTCTTGTCTAACCGCCATTACATGTTTGGGGGCTTTCTATTATCTTTGGGGTTCTGCTCCGGGGCAGATAGCTTTCCTATTTCTATCTTTAGGTGTAGTTAGTTTCTCAGGCTGTGACGAGGCGTCTAGGACGAACGTAGGAACGCTCCACGGCTGCCTCTAGTTGCGGTGGTTAGTCAGGGTACTGCAATCTCATAGATTCCAACTGCTCTGGTGTATTGCCTTTTTTACCTGCACTCCTCAGCTACCGAAACATAACAGTATCACCGGCATGAAAAATTGAAAATTGTATGGTACTCACAGAAGGGAAAAAATATTGTGAAAGAAAAAAGGTTGTCAGAGTTGTCAGAGATATTTTTCTGTTTGTTGCATTTTTTTTTTCCCTCTGTATCTCTGGGTGCTGGGGAGGATCTTTTCTCCCAATGGAGTTTTCACAGTTGTCTGGCCGTGTGGATCAGCTTGCCACTGAGGTTCAGAGTATTGCTGCATATCTTGCTAGGTTGCCTGTTGTGGAACCTAGGATCCCCATGCCAGATTTGTTTTTAGGGGATCGAGCTAAGTTTCAGAATTTCAAAAATAATTGTAAATTGTTTTTTGCCTTAAAATCTAAGTCCTCAGGAAACGCAGCGCAGCAGGTTCAAATTATCATCTCTCTCCTGCGCGGCGATCCTCAGGATTGGGCTTTTTCCCTGATACCTGGGGATCCTGTTTTGAGTGATGTTGATGCATTTTTTCAGGCTTTGGGGTTATTGTACGATGAGCCTAATGTCACTGATCAAGCTGAAAAAGCCTTGTTGGCATTAAATCAGGGGCTTGATGACGCTGAGTTATACTGTCAGAGATTCCGTAGGTGGGCAGTCCTGACCAAATGGAATGACGACGCTTTGGCGGCCCTTTTCCGGAAGGGTCTGTCAGATAATGTAAAGGATGTTATGGTGGGATTCCCTGTCCCCTCTGGTCTCAATGATTCTATGTCATTAGCGATTCAAATTGACAGACGTTTGCGTGAGCGGAGAAGTATGCGTGGTATGGTGTTGCCTTGTGAACCAGCTTCTGAACCCATGCAGTGTGATAGAGTGGTGTCTGGGGCACAGCGTCATGAGTTTCGAAAGCGCAATGGGTTATGTTTCTACTGTGGTGATGCCTCTCATGCTATTTCAGTCTGCCCTAAGCGGGGAAGACGTTTTGCACGCTCAGTTGTCTTGGGTAGTGTTCAGACTAAGTTTTTATTAACTGTCACTCTGATATGCTCTCTGTCCTCATTTTCTGCTCAGGCTTTCGTTGATTCTGGAGCAGCTATTAACCTGATGGATTATGATTTTGCTAAACGTTGTGGGTTTCCCTTGATACCCCTACAGAAGTCTATTCCCCTACTGGGGATCGATTCTACCCCTTTGGCTGAGAATAAACCCCAGTTTCCTACTCAGGTGATAATGAGGGTTGAACCTGATCACCAGGAGTGCTGCAAATTTTTGGTTCTATATAATCTGCATGATATTATCGTGCTGGGTTTCCCTTGGTTACAGTCTCATAATCCTGTTTTGGATTGGAAATCTGTGTCTGTAACCAGTTGGGGCTGCCAATGTGTTAATACCAACACTCCTGTTTTTTCTGCCTCCCCTCAGGCTCAGGATGTTCCTGACTTTTTGATTGATTTTTCTGATGTGTTTAGCGAAAGTAAATCTGCATCCTTGCCTCCCCATAGGAGCTATGACTGCGCTATTGAATTAGTGCCGGGTAGTAAATTCCCTAAAGGTCGCCTTTTTAACTTGTCTGTACCTGAACATGACGCTATGCGGTCTTATATCAAGGAATCAATGGAGAAGGGTCATATCAGACTATCCTCTTCACCCTTAGGTGCCGGTTTTTTCTTTGTGGCCAAAAAAGATGGTTCATTAAGGCCGTGTATTGATTATCGTCTCTTGAACAATATTACTGTGAAATATCAATACCCGTTACCCTTGATTTCTGACCTGTTTTCCAGGGTGAAAAACGCTACTTGGTTTACCAAGCTTGACCTCAGGGGGGCGTATAACCTTATTCGCATTAAGCACGGGGATGAATGGAAGACGGCATTCAATACCCCTGAAGGGCATTTTGAGTACCTAGTGATGCCCTTTGGGCTCACTAATGCTCCTTCCGTCTTCCAGTCCTTCATGAATGACATTTTCAGGGATTTTGTGGACAAATTTCTGATTGTTTATTTGGATGATATCTTGATTTTTTTCTAAAGACTGGGACTCTCATGTGAAACATGTTCGATCTGTATTCCAGATTTTGAGAGAGAATGCTCTGTATGTGAAGGGATCAAAGTGTCTTTTTGGCGTACAGAGGATCTCATTTCTGGGATTCATTTTGTCCCCATCTGTTATTGAAATGGACCCGGTCAAGGTTCAGGCCATCTGTGATTGGGTCCAACCTACTTCATTAAAGGCTCTTCAGAGATTTTTGGGTTTTGCCAATTTTTATCGTAAATTTATTGGTAATTTCTCGGTTATTGTTAAACCATTAACTGATTTGACCAGAAAGGGTTCTGATGTGGTGAATTGGCCTCCTGAGGCAGTCTCTGCATTTCAGGAACTTAAGCAGAGATTCACTTCTGCTCCTGTTCTACGGCAGCCTGATGTTTCTCTGCCATTTCAGGTGAAGGTTGATGCCTCTGAAATTGGGGCAGGTGCCGTTTTGTCCCAAAAAGATCCAGAGACTCTAAAAGTAACCCTTGTGCCTTTTTCTCTAGAAAATTTTCTCCTACTGAACGTAATTATGACGTGGGTAATCGGGAGTTATTGGCCATGAAGTGGGCTTTTGAAGAGTGGAGACATTGGCTGGAGGGAGCCAAACATCAGGTGGTGGTCCTTACTGACCATAAGAATCTGGTCTATCTGGAATCTGCCAAGCGACTCAATCCTAGACAGGCCAGGTGGGCCTTGTTTTTCACACGTTTTAATTTTGTGGTTTCCTTTCTTCCTGGCACTAAGAATGTTATGGCGGATGCCCTCTCGAGGAGTTTCCTTGCGGACTCTCCTGAGTTATCTGATCCTTCTGTTATTTTGAAAGAGGGTGTAGTTCTTTCCGCCATCTCGCCCAATTTGAGACTTGCTCTGGAGGGGTGTCAGGAGGATAGGCCCGAGCACTGCCCTGTTGGAAAATTGTTTGTCCGGACCAATGGAAAAAGAGTGTGATGTCTGAGATTCATTGTTCCGCATTGGCTGGGCATCCCGGAATTTTTGGTACCAGAGACTTGGTTAGTCGGTCCTTTTGGTGGCCTACCTTGTCTCGTGATGTCAGGGAATTTGTGCAGTCCTACGGGACTTGCTCTCGCTCCAAGCCTTGCTCTCGCTCTAGTGGTTTGTTGATGCCATTGCCTGTGCCCAAGAGACCATGGACCCATATCTCTATGGATTTCATTTCCGATCTTCCTGTTTCTCAGAGAATGACCACCATCTGGGTAATTTGTGATAGGTTTTCCAAAATGATACATCTTGTGCCATTACCTAAGTTGCCTTCCTCCTCTGAATTGGTGCCGTTGTTCCTTCAGCACGTGGTTCGTTTACACGGCATTCCTGAGAACATTGTGTCTGACAGAGGAGTCCAGTTTGTTTCCAGATTTTGGAGGACTTTTTGTTCTAAACTGGGTGTTCAATTGTCTTTCTCCTCGGCATTTCATCCTCAGACCAATGGTCAAACTGAGAGAACAAACCAGACATTGGAGACTTATCTAAGATGCTTTGTGTCTGCTGATCAGGATGACTGGGTCTCTTTTTTGCCTTTGGACTGAGTTTGCTCTTAATAATAGGGCTAGCTCTGCCACTTTGATGTCTCCGTTTTTCTGTAATTCTGGGTTTCACCCTCGATTTTCTTAAGGACAGATGGAGGCTTCTGTCTGTCCAGGTGTTGACTCTGTTGTGGAGCGTATGCAACAGATTTGGGACCAGGTAGTGGAGAGGTTGTCCCTCTCTCAGGAGAAGGCCCAGCGGTTTGCTAACCGGCATAGGACTGATGGTCCTCGGTTTAAAGTGGGGGACTTGGTCTGGTTGTCCTCAAAGAATATTCCTATGAGAGTAGCATCTCCTAAATTTAAGCCTAGGTTCATTGGACCTTATAAGATCATGGAGATTATTAATCCTGTTTCTTTTCGTTTGCTTCTTCCAGGGACATTTAAGATCCATAATGTGTTCCACAAGTCCTTGTTGAAGAGGTTTGTTGAGCCAGTGGTTCCTGCTGCTGTGCCTCCTGACCCTGTTTTGGGTTGAGGGCAATCTGGAGTATGTGGTTGAGAAAATATTGGATTCTCGTTTTTCTAGACGGAAACTCCAGTATTTGGTTAAATGGAGAGGTTATGGTCAGGAAGACAATTCTTGGGTGTTTGCTTCGGACATCCATGCTAGGAGACTTATCCGTGCGTATCATAGAACTCATCCTGACCGACCTGGTTGCTCAAATGAGGGTTCGGTGACCCCTCCTCAAGGGGGGGGTACTGTTGTGAATGGGTTTGAGATGAGTTCTGAGCAGAGGCTCCCTCTGGTGGTTACAAGCGGTGCTAGTGAAGATTGTGAGGACTGGGAATCAGGTGTTACTGACTGGTCTTATATAAGGGAGTCATTTTCCCATCAGGGTTGCCGGTGATCAATTGTTCTGGTCTGAATCTTCTTTCCAGTTTCCCTTGTAGCCTGCTGTGTCGTGTCTGCATCTCCTGCTATCAGATAAGACATTTTCTTCTTTTGTGTTTGTGCTATATTTTTGCATTTTGTCCTGCACTTCTGTGGGGGCCTTCAGGGTCCCCTCCGGGGGCTTTTGCCCTCTCAGTTTGGTTCAGTCACTGAGTTTTGTACTTTTGCTTTTCCAGTTTTTTCAGTGGCTGCTGTTTTGATTTTGTTACACCAGAGAACTAATTTAGGTGGTAGAGGTCGTGTGATCTCAGGTGATTTGAAATTAGTAGAGTTGGTGCTTTCAGGGTTTTCTGGGATTGCAGTAGTACCCTTCCTATCCTTTTCTATTTAGATAGTTTGGGCCCCAGCATTTGCTCATACTATTTTCTTTCTGTGTCTGTATTTCCTCTTGTCTAACCGCCATTACATGTTTGGGGGCTTTCTATTATCTTTGGGGTTCTGCTCGGGGCAGATAGCTTTCCTATTTCTATCTTTAGGTGTAGTTAGTTTCTCAGGCTGTGACGAGGCGTCTAGGACCAACGTAGGAACGCTCCACGGCTGCCTCTAGTTGCGGTGGTTAGTCAGGGTACTGCAATTCATAGATTCCAACTGCTTGGGTATTGCCTTT
>JARQOD010009391.1:0-31597 GCA_033576555.1 Oophaga sylvatica
GGGACATGTAGCAGTGATGTGGCCCTGCTGAATGTTTTTTATCGCTCATGAACGTTCTGAGCCGTTTTTTTTTCTTTTGGGTCCCCCCTGGTGAGCTGAACCCCTTTGGGTGTGACATGTAGCAGGATGTGGCCCCTGCTGAGATGCGCTGATCACTTAAAAACGTTTCTGAGCTTTTTTTTGTGTTGGGTCCTGGGGGGCCTGAATCCTGTGGACTGTACAGTGATGTGGCCCTGCTGAATGTCATATCACTTTTGAACGTTTTTGAGTTTTTTTTGGTCGTTGGGTCCGTGGGACTGAACCTGTGGTGAATGACGTTTTTTGCCTCTGCTAGATGTCATGATCATTTGAACTTCTGAGCCTTTTTTTGGCGGGGGCCCCGCGGTGATTAAATCCTGTGGTGACTGTAGCATGATGTGCCCTGCTAAGTCGCTGACCTTTTTAAAAAGTTTGACCCTTTTTTTGCGGGGTGTCCCTGGTGACCTAACGTTTGATGTGAATTAGCGGTGTGGCCCGCGGGGGTCATTTTACTTTAAAGTTCTGAGCCGTTTTGGTCGTTGGTGTCCTGCGGTGATCCTGAATCGCTGTTTGGTGACATTGGGCAGGATGTAGCCCTCTGCTAAAGATGTCGCGATCACTTATGAACTTCTTGACGTTTTTTGATCGTTGGTGTCTGCTGTGATCCTGAATCGCTGATTGGACATGTAGCGGATGTGGCCCCGCGGGAAATGTCGGATCATCATGAACTTCGAGCCTTTTTTTTTGATGTTGGTTCCGGGGTGAGCCTGAATCGTGAGTGTGACATGTAGCGGTGATGTGGCCCCTCTGAGATGTCGCTGATCACTTTGAACGTTTGAGCTGTTTTTTGGTGTTGGTGCCTCGGGTGATCCTGAATCACTGAGTGGACATGTAGGTGATGTGGCCTCTGCTGAAGTCCTGATCATTATGAAGTTCTGAGCTTTTTTTTTGGTCTTTGGGTGCCCCCCGGGGTGACCTGAACGCTGTGTGTGACATTATAGTGATGTGGCCTCTGCTAGATGTCACTGATAAATTTTAACTTCTGAGCCGTTTTTTTGGTCGTTGGTGCCCGCTGGTGAGTTGAATCACTGTGTGTGACATGTACATGATGTGGCCCCTGCTAGAGTCGCTGATCGTTTATGAACTTCTGACCCTTTTTTTTTGGTCGTGGTGCCCCGCTGGTGAGCCTGAATCGCGAGGTACACCCTGTATGAACACTTCACCACGCGCGGGGGGGGACTGGGTTTCCCAACGACCCGCGGGGTCTTTATACATAATTATATATGTATTGAACGGCACACAGTCCCGCCAAGGGGAGCCCGGGGCCCGGCTTGTGATCCCACCGCTGCCACCACATGTATGAACGGCAACACACACGGCTGCTGCCGCCGACCAGTAAACTGCGGGGATTTATAATTACCCCACTTCCACTTGGAATTTGAGCCCCGGGGCCCCCCCCTCCCTAGGTCAGTCAGGGAATCCCCCCCAGGTTTTATTGGTCGCCAGAGGGTCACTTGGATGGGTGCCATTGGGCACGCTGCATGATGGGAATTATAATTTCCCCTGGTGCAGCCAGGCAGTAACCCTTATAAACCCCGCCCGTCACTGCCAGCGTTTACCCAATAGAAAAACACTTTACAACCCCCTTTCCTTTTAGCTGCCACAGGGTACGGCTTTTTGATTGGGAACAATTTAAACAAGAGGTCCGTAGCAACCCCCCAAAAAAATAGCGTAAGTGCTTCGGGACGTGCAAATTCGTTTATAGAGCAGGAGAAACAAACTATAAATTGAAAGCCCTTGATGCATTGGGGGGGCGCATGCATTGTGGGGGCGCATGCCTCCCAAAGTTACACATCAAAAGAAGAAAAGATCTTAAAAAAAAAGGCAGTTTTAAAGGTAAAGAATTTAACATTCATCTTCTCTTCACAAAAGGTAACCAAATCATTCATCCTCGAATTGATCCTCCCCTTGTATTTCACTCCTTCAAGGGCAGCAAGCAGCTGAAAGACAAAAAGCCCCTTCTGCTTGAAAGTGGAAATATATTGCAATAAATATGCACTCCTTTCTTCTGTTGCTGCCAACCACTGCTGTACCATTTTGAACAAGTTTAATGTGCCGGTTTTAAAATTTAGTATAATTCATTTTTTGCCTGTGGGTAATACTTATGCTGTTTATTGTGTGCGGGGCCTCTGTAGTGCTATCGGTGGAAAGTGCATAACATTAATGTTGCCAGGCTAGTGCCTTTGATGATTAAAACCCCCCCCTGGAGTGGGGGCCCCAGCTGGCAAATTATCCCAAAGCAGCTCCCACAATCCCACTTTCCTGACCCCGTTAGTTGGATTATATTTTAGGGTGTCTAAGGGGCGCATGCATTGTGGGGGCGCATGAATCCCAGAATTAAGCATTAAAAGAAGAAAAGCATCTTGAAAAGGCAGTTATATGGCAAAAGAATTAACATTCATTTTCTCTTCACACAGGTAACCAAATCATTCATCCTCTGAATTGATCCTCTCTGCTGTGCACTCCATTCCCTTTTCAGCAAGCCTGAATGACACAAGGCCCCTTCTGTCTTTCATGGGAAAATTATAGCAATGGTAACCAAAATTCAACCCCTGAATTGATCCTCTTTTGCATGTATGCAAATCCATTCATTGTCAGCAAGCAGGCTAATGACACAAGCCCCTTCTGTCTTGCAGTGGAAATAAAATAGCCAATTGGTAACCAAATCATTCTCCTCTGAATTTTATCCTCTTGCCCTGTATGCACTCCTTCATTGTCAGCAAGCAGCTGAATGACACAAGCCCTTTCTGTCTTTTCATGTGGAAATAATAGCCCAAAGGTAACCAAATCATTCATCCCTGAATTGACCTTCTGCATGTATGCACCCCATTCATTGTCCCGCAAGCGCTGAATGAACAAGCCCCTTCTGTCTTGCATGTGGAAATATATAGCAAGGTAAAAAATCCCTTCAAACCTCTGAATTGTCCTCTTGCATGTATGCACTCCATTCATTTTCAGCAAGCCCCTGAATGACAACCCCATTCTGTCTTCATGTGGAAATATATAGCAATAGTATTCCTCCATACTTCTTATTTCTTGCAACCACTGCTGTACCATTTTGCAACTTGTTTAAAGTGCCTGGTAAAACCCTTTTGTTAATTCTTTTTTGCACTGTGCTTAAACTTACTGCTGTTTATTCGTGTGACTGGGGCCCTTGTAATGCTAACAGGTGGAAAATGCTATAACTATAGATGGTTGCCAGGTCTAGTGCCCTTTGTGACTAACCAACCCCTGGTGTGCTGGCCCCAGCTGGGCAAATTATCCCAAAGCAGCTCCCCAATCCCAAAATTTCTGACCCCCGTAGTGTGGACCTTTATTTAGGGGGTAGTCTAAGGGGGCCTGGGTTTGTGGGGGCGCCTGGGAATTCCCCCGAAGTTAACAATTTACAGAAAAAAAGCATCCCTTAAAAAAGGCAGTTATAAGGCAAAGAAAAAAATTATCTTCTCTTTTCACACAGGTAACCAAATCCTTCAAACCTCTGAATTGATCCTTTTTGCATGTATGCATCCATTCATTGTCAGCAAGCAGCTGAAAAGACACAAGCCCCTTCTGTCTTGCTTTTGGAAAAATTTATAAAATGGTAACCCAAAAACATTATCCCCTGAATTGATCCTTCTTCATGTATGCACTCCATTCATTGTCAAACAAGCACTGAATGACACAAGCCCATTCTGTTCTTGCATGTGGAAAAATAAAGCAATTGTAAGCACCCCATACTTCTGATTTTCTTGCCCCCCAAAGCTGTCCATTTTTCAAAAAAGTTTTAATGTGCCTGGTAAAACTTTAGTATAATTCAATTTTTCCCCTGTGCTTAATACTTACTGCTGTGTATTCGTGTGACTGGGGCCTTGTAGATGCTATCAGGTGGAAAGTGCTATAACATATAGATGTTGCCAGGTCTAGTGCCTTTGATGATCTAACCACCCCCTGGTGTGCTGGCCCCAGCTGGCAAATTATCCCAAAGCAGCTCCCACAATCCCACTTTCTGACCCTGTAGTGTGGACTATATATTTAGGGTAGTCTAAGGGGCGCATGCATTGTGGGGGCGCATGCATCCCAGAAGTTAAGCATCACAGAAGAAAAAGCCATCTTGAAAACAGCAGTTATTCATGGCAAAGAATTAACTATTATCTTCTCTCTTCACACAGGTAACCAAATCATTCATCCTCTGAATTGATCCTCTCTGCATGTATGCACTCCATTTCATTGTCAGCAGCAGCTGAATGACACAAGCCCCTTCTGTCTTGCATGTGGAAATATATAGCAATGGTAACCAAATCAGTCATCCTCTGAATTGATCCTCTCTGCAGTATGCACTCCATTCATTGCAGCAAGCAGCTGAATGACACAAGCCCTCTGTCTTGCATGTGGAAATATTAGCAATGGTAACCAAATCATTCATCCTCTGAATTGATCCTCTCTGCATGTATGCACTCCATTCATTGTCAGCAAGCAGCTGAATGACACAAGCCCATTCTGTCTTGCTTGTGGAAATATATAGCAATAGTATGCACTCCATACTTCTGATTGCTGCCAACCACTGCTGTACCATTTTGCAACATAGTTTAATGTGCCTGGTAAAACTTTAGTATAATTCATTTTTTGCACTGTGCTTAATACTTACTGCTGTGTATTCGTGTGACTGGGGCCTCTGTAGATGCTATCAGGTGGAAAGTGCTATAACATATAGATGTTGCCAGGTCTAGTGCCTTTGATGATCTAACCACCCCCTGGTGTGCTGGCCCCAGCTGGCAAATTATCCCAAAGCAGCCCCACAATCCCACTTTCCTGACCCTGTAGTGTGGACTATATATTTAGGAGTAGTCTAAGGGGCGCATGCATTGTGGGGGCGCATGCATCCCAGAAGTTAAGCATCACAGAAGAAAAAGCATCTTGAAAACGGCAGTTATTCATGGTAAAGAATTAACATTCATCTTCTCTCTTCACTTCACACAGGTAACCAAATCATTCATCCTCTGAATTGATCCTCTCTGCATGTATGCACTCCATTCATTGTCAGCAAGCAGCTGAATGACACAAGCCCCTTCTGTCTTGCATGTGGAAATATATAGCAATGGTAACCAAATCATTCATCCTCTGAATTGATCCTCTCTGCATGTATGCACTCCATTCATTGTCAGCAAGCAGCTGAATGACACAAGCCCATTCTGTCTTGCATGTGGAAATATATAGCAATAGTATGCACTCCATACTTCTGATTGCTGCCAACCACTGCTGTACCATTTTGCAACATAGTTTAATGTGCCTGGTAAAACTTTAGTATAATCATTTTTTGCACTGTGCTTAATACTTACTGCTGTGTATTCGTGTGACTGGGCCTCTGTAGATGCTATCAGGTGGAAAGTGCTATAACATATAGATGTTGCCAGGTCTAGTGCCTTTGATGATCTAACCACCCCCTGGTGTGCTGGCCCCAGCTGGCAAATTATCCCAAAGCAGCTCCCACAATCCCACTTTCCTGACCCTGTAGTGTGGACTATATATTTAGGAGTAGTCTAAGGGGCGCATGCATTGTGGGGGCGCATGCATCCAGAAGTTAAGCATCACAGAAGAAAAGCATCTTGAAAACGGCAGTTATTCATGGCAAAGAATTAACATTCATCTTCTCTCTTCACACAGGTAACCAAATCATTCATCCTCTGAATTGATCCTCTCTGCATGTATGCACTCCATTCATTGTCAGCAAGCAGCTGAATGACACAAGCCCCTTCTGTCTTGCATGTGGAAATATATAGCAATGGTAACCAAATCATTCATCCTCTGAATTGATCCTCTCTGCATGTATGCACTCCATTCATTGTCAGCAAGCAGCTGAATGACACAAGCCCATTCTGTCTTGCATGTGGAAATATATAGCAATAGTATGCACTCCATACTTCTGATTGCTGCCAACCACTGCTGTACCATTTTGCAACATAGTTTAATGTGCCTGGTAAAACTTTAGTATAATTCATTTTTTGCACTGTGCTTAATACTTACTGCTGTGTATTCGTGTGACTGGGGCCTCTGTAGATGCTATCAGGTGGAAAGTGCTATAACATATAGATGTTGCCAGGTCTAGTGCCTTTGATGATCTAACCACCCCCTGGTGTGCTGGCCCCAGCTGGCAAATTATCCCAAAGCAGCTCCCACAATCCCACTTTCCTGACCCTGTAGTGTGGACTATATATTTAGGAGTAGTCTAAGGGGCACATGCATTGTGGGGGCGCATGCATCCCAGAAGTTAAGCATCACAGAAGAAAAGCATCTTGAAAACGGCAGTTATTCATGGCAGTTAATCAGGGCTGGAATCAGGTACCCCACACTTTGCATTATTTTTCATTATGTACTTTATCTATTTTCTCCTGTGTTCCCTTGCCATCCACATTCACCGCCCCATCCCCCTCCATCACGACTCATACACATCAGCCCCTCTATCCTTCCCTCTCCCATGTACAGCTCCCATGCACTCCTCACCTTCCTGAAAAACCTCAGCCCATCTTGCCCAAACACATCACAGAAAAAACCTACTCACAATTCCAACAACTACCTGCTCTTTATCTTCCAACTCCTACTGATTTCAGGGGACATCTCCCCCAACCCTGGTCCACCATCCCCCAACCTCAATCCCTACCCTACCTCATACCGAAACCATAATAATCTTATTAATATTACTTGCACTCCCTCATCTCCTTCTTTCAATTGTGCCCACTGGAATCCACGGTCTGCATGCAACAAGCTATCCTTCCTGCACAACTACTTTCTGAACCACTCTCTTAATCTGTTGGCCCTCACTGAAACCTGGATTCAGGATTCTGACACTGTCTCCCCTGCTGCCATTTCCTATGGTGGTTTACAGTTCTCCCATTTCCCGAGACCCACAAACAGACATGGTGGTGGAGTTGGCATACTCCTGTCCCCACAATGCACTTTCCAGGTCATCCCCCCAATTCCATCACTCTCATTCCCTTCTTTTGAGGTCCACACCATCAGGCTCTTCCATCCCCTCTCCCTCAGAGTAGCGGTCATATATCGACCCCCAGGCTCACCCACCCAGTTCCTTGACCACTTCTCAGCCTGGCTGCCGCACTTCATGTCCTCAGAACTACCAACCCTTATCCTTGGAGACTTCAACATCCCCATTAACAGCCCTACTTCCACATCTGCATCTCAGCTTCTATCACTAACCACTTCTCTAGGCCTCTCACAGCTTTCAACCTCTGAGACACACAAGGATGGCAACACCCTTGACCTGGTCTTTGTCCGCCTCTGTTCAATCTCCCACCTAAATAACTCACCGCTTCCACTCTCTGACCACAACATTCTCTCCTTCACGCTCACAAATCCTCCACCACCCCAGCGCACTCCTACCTACCACACATTCAGAAATCTACAAGCCATTAACCCTCAGACACTTTCAGACTCCCTACACTCATCGCTGTCCCCAATCTCCTCTTTTTCCTGTCCTGATCTGGCTGTTCATCACTACAATGACATTCTTAAAAGCACCCTTGACCAAGTAGCACCGCTCACCCTCAGAACCTCCAAACACACAGTAAAACAGCCCTGGCTCACATTGCAAACTCGACTTCTTCAGCGATGCTCTAGGAGTGCTGAACGCCTCTGAGAAAAACCCGCACACCAGAAGACTTCATCCACTTTAAATTCATGTTAAGAACTTATAATGCTGCCCTTCACCTCGCCAAACAGACCTACTTCACCACACTGATCTCCTCACTAGCCAACAACCCCAAGAAACTTTTTGACACTTTTCACTCCCTCCTCAGGCCAAAAGCACAAGCCCCTATCACAGACATTTGTGCTGACGACCTGGCCTCCCACTTTATAGAAAAAATAGATACTATCCGTCAGGAAATCTGCTCTCAACCACCAAGTGCTGTGACTCCCATCCCACCCTGCATTTCCCCTGGCTCACTTTCCACATTTGATCCCATCACAGAAGAAGTCTCCAGACTCCTCTCTTCCTCTCGTCCGACTACATGCACTACCGACCCCATCCCCTCACATCTCCTCCAGTCTCTCTCTCCAGTTGTCACAACTCACCTAACTACAATCTTTAATCTCTCACTCTCCTCTGGCATTTTCCCATCCTCCTTCAAACACTCCATCATTACTCCATTACTAAAGAAACCCGCTCTTGACCCTTCCTGCACAAACAACTACAGACCGGTCTCCAATCTCCCCTTCATCTCTAAACTTTTGGAGCGCCTAGTCTACTCCCGCCTCACCCGTTACCTCTCCACTTACTCCCTCCTAGACCCTTCACAGTCCGGCTTCCGCCCCCTACATTCGACTGAAACTGCACTCATCAAAGTGACCAATGACCTTCTTACAGCAAAACGTAACGGCGACCACTCTCTGCTCATTCTTCTCGACCTTTCTGCAGCTTTCGACACGGTTGACAACCGTCTCCTACTCTCTAGGCTCCAGTCACTAGGTATTAAGGACACTGTTCTCTCCTGGTTCTCCTCCTATCTTTCTGACCGCTCCTTCAGTGTTTCGTTCTCTGGCTCCACGTCATCTCCTCTTCCTCTCACTGTCGGTGTACCCCAGGGCTCAGTCCTTGGCCCCCTTCTCTTCTCTCTCTACACGGCCCCAATTGGACAGACCATCAGCAGATTTGGCTTTCAGTACCATCTTTATGCCGATGACACACAACTATACATGTCATCCCCCGACCTTACCCCCGCTGTTCTACAGAACACCACCGACTGTCTGTCCGCAGTCTCCAACATAATGTCCGCTCTCTATCTGAAACTTAACCTCTCCAAGACTGAACTCCTTCTGCTCCCGCCGTCTACTAACCTCCTAAATCTGACATTTCCCTCTCTGTGGGCGGCACCATAATAACACCCCGGCAGCAGGCTCGCTGTCTCGGTGTTATGTTTGACACCAATCTCTCCTTCACCTCCCATATACAATCTCTTGCCCGCTCTTGCCGTCTACACCTAAAGAACATCTCTAGAATCCGCCCTTTTCTCACCATGGAAACAACAAAAACCCTCACTGTAGCATTGATCCACTCCCGCCTGGACTACTGCAATGCTCTATTACTTGGCCTCCCCATTACTCGACTATCCCCTCTCCAGTCCATCCTTAATGCAGCAGCCAGGGTCATCCATCTGGCTAATCGGTACTCGGACGCGTCCGCTCTTCGCCAGTCCTTACACTGGCTGCCCATTCATTATAGGATCCAATTCAAAGTACTGGTTCTCACCCACAAAGCTCTCCACAGTGCAGCACCCCCCTACATTCCTCCCTCATTTCTATCTATCGGCCTAACCGACTGCTGCGCTCTGCAAACGACTTTCGACTAACCTCTGCACTAATCCGTACCTCCCACTCCCGACTCCAAGACTTCTCCCGCGCTGCGCCAATCCTCTGGAATGCTCTACCCAAGAAATTAGGACTATCCACAATTTGCATGGTTTCAGGAGCTCCCTCAAAACACATTTGTTCAGAGTGGCCTATCACATTCACTAACCAAAGTCGTTCTATGTTTAAGTGTGTATGTGTAGCCCATTCACTATCTCCATCCATGCCTCACTCCCTCAAGATGGCTGGACCATCATTGTAAATACACCATTGTATATACACACCTGTACTTTGTATCTCCCCCACCTCATTGTAGATTGTAAGCTCTCACGAGCAGAGTCGGCTTATTTTGCTTTAATTATTGTATTGTTAACGTTGTGACTTATGACTTGTGTTTTGAAACTGTTAAACTGTAAAGCGCTGCGGAATATGATGGCGCTATATAAATAAAGATTATTATTATTATTATTATTATTATACAGATCGCTGATGAGATGTGTTTGGAATCTAACTAGCGATCACATAGTGATCTCGCCAGGTCGTGTCGTTGTCGTGATCGCTGGTGCGATCGCTAAGTGTGACAGTGCCTTTCGACCAGGGCTCCTCAAACCTTTCTACTGGGCCCAATCAGATAGACCAAGATAATGTCTACCACAACAGTACCTGGACCCAAACCCCATTCTCTTGAATGGGGGACATGAACATCCAGTGTTGCCCACGCTGTCATGTGAGCAAAAGCGTGAGCCCGCAGCTGTGATGGAAGGTAAAAAGTTTACCTCCGGTCACTGATGTCGGCTGATGGGACTACTGCTCACATCAGCGTACGCTTGCTGCCACTAATAACAGCAAGAGCAGGCAGCGGCTGATGGGTGTATTCATCAGCCGACGCTGTAAATAATTTAAAAAAAAAAAAAAAAACAATGTGGGTTCCCTGTGTTTTTGACAACCAGCCAGGCAAAAATGACAGCTGGAGGCTGCAACCCTCAGCTGTCAGCTTCAACGGGGCAGGTTATCAAGAATAGAGGGGTCCCAACTCCACTTATTTTAATTATTATTGAAAATTATGGATACTGACCCCCCCAGTCTAAAAATAGCAGCCTGCAGCCACCTAGAGAGTCATCTATAAGCATGCGACAATTCTGGCACTTTGCCTGGCTCTTCCCACTTGCCCTGTGCCACTGGCAAGTGGGGTCCATATTTGTGGGTTTGATGTCACCTTCCTATTGGCTGGTGACATCAAGTCCATGGATTAGTAATGTAGAGATGACTATAAAGACACCTATCCATTACTAGTCCTATAGTTACATGGTAAATAAAGTATAACCATCCCCCATTCCTTCACATCTTCTATATACTATCTCCACGTCAGTTATGTCTGTGACCCTTTGTTTTCCCCATTATTTGTATTTAATCTAACTCATTAACCCCTTAACGACCGCCGATACGCCTTTTAACAGCGGTCATTAAGGGTATTTAAACCACAGCGCCGTTAATTAAAAAAACGTGAATAGCGCCCCCCGCAGTCGCATGAATCGGGTCGGTTTTTACCGACCCAGGTGTTGCGATCGCCGTTATTAACCTTATAAACGGCAATCGCAACAACAACAAAAAAAATAATGTGCCATTTAATTTCTCTCTCCTCTGATGTGATCGGACATCAGAGGAGAGAGAAAAAGGGTCCCGATCCCCTCCTTGTGGTCCCCGATCCCCTCCATGTGGCCCCCGGGCCCTCCTGCCTCCTCCGGTGGGCGCCGCCATCTTTGAGGCCGAGAAAATGGGGGGGCGCATGCTCAGTGCGCCCGCCGCGATGTGCTGGGGGGGCTTGGGCAATTTTCTCCGGGGTCTCGGCTGCCGGGGGCTAGCCGAAACCCCAGAGAACATGATCCGGGTCGGTATTTACCGACCCTGGTGTCGCCATCGCCGTTATACTGAGTATAACGGCGACCGGAAAAAAAAAAAAAGATTTCTCTCCCTCTGATGTGATCGCACATCAGAGGGATGAGAAATAGTGTCCCGGGACCCCCGATCCCCCCTGTACTTGTAGGTGTTCCCCATGTCCCCGTGTCCTCGGATCCTCCCGGGTCTTCTTACTGTAAAAAAAAAAAAATGGCAGGCACACGCGCAGTGCGCCCGCCAAATCTGCCTTGCGGCAGATTCAAAACATGTTTCATTCATTCTCCAAAAGTAGATTTTGATCACTGTGATAAACTATCACAGTGATCAAAATAAAAAAAAACAGTACATAACGCCCCCTTTATCACCCCCTTAGTTAGGGACATATAATAAAATAAAGAAATTATATTTATTTTCATTTTTCCGTTAGGGTTAGGGCTATAATTAGGGTTAGCATTAGGGTTAGGGTTATAATTAGCGTTAGGGTTAGGCTGGGTTCATACTGCGTTAGGGGAGTCCGTTAGACGGACTGCGTTAAACCGCGGTATAAAACACAACGTGGCGTTCAAAAAGTCAAATGTCGCTCCCTCCCTTCCGAGCCCTGCCGTGCGCCCAAACAGTGGTTTACCCCAACATATGGGGTATCAGCGTACTCAGGACAAATTGCACACCAATTTTGGGGTTCTAATTTCTCTTATTACCCTTGGGAAAATAAAAAATAGCTGGCTAAAAAAATCATTTTTGAGGAAAAAATATGATTTTTTTTATTTTCATGCCCGGGCGTTATAAACTTCTGTGAAGCACTTGGGGGTTCAAAGTGCTCACCACACATCTAGATAAGTTCCTTAGGGGGTCTAGTTTCCAAAATGGAGTCACTTGTGGGGTGTTTCCACTGTTTAGACACATCAGGGCCTCTACAAACGCGACATGGCGTCCAGCCAATTCTGCGTTGAAAAAGTCAAACGGCGCTCCTTCCCTTCCAAGCTCTGCCATGCACCCAAACTGGTTTACCCCCACATATGGGGTATCAGCATGCTCAGGACAAATTGCACAAAAACTTTTGGGGTCTTGTTACCCTTGGGAAAATAAAAATTGGGGTGAAAAGATCATTTTTGTGGGAAAAAATGATTTTTTATTTTCACGGCTCTACGTTATAAACTTGTGTGAAGCACTTGGAGGTTCAAAGTGCTCACCACAGATCTAGATAAGTTCCTTAAGGGGTCTAGTTTCCAAAATGGAGTCACTTGTGGGGGGTTTCCACTGTTTAGGCACATCAGGGGCTCTCTAAACGCGACATGGCATCCAGCCAATTCTGCTTTGAAAAAGTCAAATGGCGCTCCTTCCCTTGCGACCTCTGCCGTGCGCCCAAAAAGTGGTTTACCCCCACATATGGGGTATCGGCGTATTCAGGAGAAATTGCACAACAAATTTTGTGGTTCATTTTTTCTTTTAACACTTGTGAAAATAAAAAAAATTGGTTCCGAAGTAAAGTTTTTGCAAAAAAAAAGTTAAATGTTAATTTTTTCCTTCCACATTGCTTCAGCTCCTGTGAAGCACCTGAAGGGTTAATAAACTTCTTGAATGTGGTTTTGAGCACCTTGAGGGGTGCAGTTTTTAGAATGGTGTCACTTTTGGGTATTTTCTATCATATAGTCCCCTCAAAGTGACTTCAAATGTGAGGTGGTCCCTAAAAAAAATGGTGTTGTAAAAATGAGAAATCGCTTGTCAACTTTTAACCCTTATAACTTGGTAACAAAAGAAAATTTTGCTCCCAAAATTGTGCTGATGTAAAGTAGACATGTGGGAAATGTTATTTATCAAGAAATTTGTGTGACATATCTCTCTGATTTTAGGGCATAAAAATTTCAAGTTTGGAAATTGCGAAATTTTCGCCATATTTCCGTTTTTTTCATAAATAAAAGCAAGTCATATAAAAATTTTTTTACCACTAACGTGAAGTACAATATGTCACGAAAAAACAATCTCAGAATCAGCGGGATCCGTTAAAGCGTTCCAGAGTTATAACCTCATAAAGTGACAATGGTCAGAATTGTAAAAATTGGCCCGGCCATTAAGCTACAAAATGGCTCTGTCACTAAGGGGTTAATATTTTTCCTTGTTTATTTCTCTATCATTATCATGCCTTCAGACACATTACTTGACTGGTTACTGCCCTGTAGGTTTTTAGGAAGTTAGAAGGGTTAAAGGTTTATCAGTAATCTCTCATTTTTCACAAAACATTTACAAAACCAATTTTTTTAGGGACCACATCACATTTGACGTGTCTGAGGGGTCTATAAGATAGAAAATACCCCAAAGTGACAATATTTTAAAAGCTGCACCCCTCAAAGAGCTAAAAACCACATTCACAAAGTTTATTAACCCTTCAGATGCTTCACAGGAATTAAACCAATGTGGAAGGAAAAAAATGAAAAGTTAAGATTTTTTTCCCACAAAATATTGCTTTAGCCTCAAATTTTGCATTTTCACAAGGGTAACAGGAGGAAATGGACCATGCAATTTATTGTGCAATTTCTCCTGAGTACAGTGATACCTCATATATGGTGGAAAATCAATTGGCTAAAGAAGATAGTGGATGCCATTTTGCATTTTGAGAGCCCTTAATGTGCCTAAACAGTGGCAGCCCCCCACAAATGACTATTTTGGAAACTAGAGCCCTTGTACCCACAGGTGCTTCACACAATTTTATTAAGTTGAGACAATAATGTTGCTTTAGCACCTAATCGTTCATTTTCACAAAGGTAACAGGAGAAAATAAACCATATAACTTGTGAAATTTTTCCTAACTATGCCAATACCCTAAATGTGGTGGAAAACTACTGTTTGGCCGCATGGCAGGGCTCAGAAGGGAAGAAGCGCTATTTGACTTTCCAAGCGCACATTTAGCAGGCATAAACTGCAGGTGTCATGTCGCATTTGAAGAGCTGCTTTGGTGCCAGAACAGCAGTCACTCCTGATTAGTGACCCTATTTTGGAAAGTACATCTCTTGAGGAATTCATCTAGGGGTGTGTCAGGAATATGCACACGTACAGAGCTTTGCTACATCTCCTTGGTTTCTGAATTACATGCTGGCCCCTTCCCCCATTATGTTTGTGTTGCCCAGGCACATAGATGCAATTTTCTCGGCCTGTGTGTGATTCCAGCCCCCGTCCCTCTCTCTCTCTCCTTGCTGGAAAGTCCACTTCCCCCACTCTCTTGCTATTCAGCTGTGTAACGTGAAACCGAAAGTAAAAGGTTAAGAGCACATGGCTCTTTGTGTACTCCAGTGTTCATTGCAGATCAAATATAATAGCACAGAATATTCCTATCAGCAAGAAATGTATATATTTGGAATCTACATCCTTGGGGCCATTCACCACGGCGTTCGGCAACGTCTGCGCCCACCGGAAAGCGAGTAAAGGTTTTTTACCGCACTGTAATAAACAGACCTACGATGTTTAGTCTTAAATGAAAGGGAAACTCTTAAGCAAACCTATGATACCCCTGTCGCCTCTGTCCAAGGTTTCCAGCCAGAGATATGGAATTAATAGGTTTTCTAGTACTTGTCATAAGGAGAGTGCATGCCATAGCTTCACCCACCCAGTGATGTCACCCAGCAGACAGTATAAGGCTTTGAAGCCCAATTAGGAGGGGGTCATTTGCCCAGGGTGCCAGCAAGGAGCTGTGCTGATGAACAATTTCTCCTTGGGAGGGCGCCCCTCCCACATCTCCACATGAAGTACCATTGACTGATAACTGTAAGTTCATATCTTAATCCACTTTTATTTTGTAATTGTTGTATATACTGTATCTGTCTCTGTTTGTAAAATCTTTTGTACTTTTGTAAACACTGCCTATTCTTTTTGGAGTAAAATCTATAATATTTACTAGTTCCATTTTCCTTGCTCTAAAATCTTACGGCCACGTCTCCGTGCTAAAACTATTCTACTGTTGGGTTGGCTCCTGACCCGATATTGATTTTAATATAAGAACTAGGAGCTGGTGGCAGCGAAGTGTTCTGGGCTTTTGGGGAGACTCTATAAAAGTGACAGACGGAGGCTATTATGTGTATTTCCCACCTAGGCCTGGGGATATTCATACCACACTCCTTGCAGAGTGCCTATTAGCCAGTACATGGCAAGGCGGCCCTTCTGGCGACCACTTATCCTAGGTGTAGCTCCCCGACTGACCTGAGGGTAAGGGGGGGCGCCAAAGAGCTGCAAGTTCCAAATCGGAACTGGATAGAGGGATATACGGATTTTTGTGTTACTCACCGTAAAATCCTTTTCTCCGAGACGCTCATTGGGGGACACAGGACTGTGGACTGTGGGTGTATGCTACTGCCACTAGGAGGCTGACACTAAGTAAACATAAAAAAGGTTAGCTCCTCCTCCGCCGTATACACCTCAGCACTGGCCGCAGGCAAATCCAGTTTAGTGCAAAAAGCAGTAGGAGGCTAAAATAAATCAGAGTTAACACAGATACAGCATATCCAGAAGAAAAAACTGCTGATACAGATTAATCAGAGAATAGAGTTAACTCAAAACAAAGCCATCCGGCTATTAGGGAGGGGGCTGTGTCCCCCAATGAGCGTCTCGGAGAAAAGGATTTTACGGTGAGTAACACAAAAATCCGTATTTCTCCTTCGTCTCATTGGGGGACACAGGACTGTGGGACGTCCCAAAGCAGTCCCTTGGGTGGGAAACGACTCCACAGTGTAATTTATAATTAAGCATTGCTTATAGGTGCGCAACCGCACCCTGAAGAATCCTTCTACCCAGACTGGCATCCGCAGAAGCCTGGGTATGGATGTTATAATGCTTAGAAAAGGTATGCAGACTGGACCAGGTTGCTGCCTTACAAACCTGTTCCACCGAAGCCTGATGCCGGAGGGCCCAGGAGGCACCCACCGCTCTGGTGGAGTGAGCCTTGATCCCTGCGGGAACCACCGCGCCTCTGATGCGGTAAGCTTCCTGAATGGCTAACCGAATCCACCTAGCCAAGGTTGATTTAGAGGCAGCGAGTCCCTTCCTGCGACCTTCAGGGAGGACAAACAGCGTGTCCGTCTGTCGAAAAGACGCCGTCCGAGATACATATCTCCTGAGAGCTCTCACCAGATCCAGCGTATGGAGAGCCTTCTCCACTCGGTGCGTCGGAGCTGGGCAAAATGAGGGCAAAACAATGTCCTCATTAATATGAAAAGAGGACACGACTTTAGGCAAAAAAGGTGGTGTTGGTCTGAGCACCACCTTATCCTGATGGAAAAGCAAGTACGGAGCTCGACAAGACAGTGCGGCCAGCTCCGAAACCCGCCTTATGGAAGTTATGGCTACCAAAAACACCACCTTCCAGGAAAGAAATGACAGAGAAACCTCCTGCAAAGGTTCAAAAGGAGACTCCTGCAGGACTCCCAAGACTAGATTGAGATCCCAAACATCTAAGGGAGCCTTGTAGGGGGGAACTAAATGTACAACCCCCTGAATAAAGGTCCTAACCTGAAAATTAGACGCGATCCTTCGCTGAAAAAGCACTGATAAGGCTGATATCTGCCGTCTAAGCGTACTTGGCGCTAGACCTGAATCTAGGCCTGCCTGGAGAAATGACAGAATGTTTGGAATTGAAAACCGAAGCGGGGAACAATCATGTTCCCTGCACCAAGCAAAAAAGACCTTCCAAGTCCCATGGTAGATGCGAGCCGAGACAGGCTTTCGGGCGCTAGCCATCGTTGCGGCGACCTTTTTAGAGAATCCAGCCCTGGTCAGGATCCAAGATTCAACGGCCAAGCCGTCAAACACAGGACCGCTGAGTTCTGGTGGTAAACTGGGCCTTGAGAGAGAAGGTCCGCGCGCTCTGGCAGTCGCCAGGGTGCGTCGGCGAGCAATTGTACCAGCTCCGCGTACCATGAGCGACGTGGTCAATCTGGAGCGATTAATATCACTGGGACCCCTTCTAACCTGATCTTTCTGATCACCCTTGGGAGCAGAGCTATTGGTGGAAACAAGTATGGAAGATGAAACTGATTCCATGGTAGAACCAGGGCATCCACTGCTATTGCCTGCGGATCCCGGTACCGGGAAACAAAGTTGGGCACCTTGGCATTTATCCTGGAAGCCATCAGGTCCACATCTGGGGTTCCCCAGCGTCGGCATATCTGCTGAAAAATCTCGGGATGTAGAGACCACTCCCCTGACGCTATGCCGTGACGGCTGAGAAAATCTGCTGCCCAGTTTTCCTCGCCCGGTATGTGGACTGCTGAAATCACAGAGTGATTTGCCTCTGCCCAGGTCAGAATCTGTTTTACCTCGTGCATGGCCGCCCTGCTGCGGGTACCTCCCTGATGGTTTATGTATGCCACCGCCGTGGCATTGTCCGATTGTATTCGGACTGGACGGCCTGCCAGATGCTGGTGAAAATGCCTCAAAGCCAGCCCAACCGCTCGGATCTCTAAAACATTGATCGGAAGGTTCGATTCTTGCTGAGACCAAATTCCCTGAGCTGTGTGGTGACGAAACACTGCTCCCCATCCGAGCAGGCTGGCGTCCGTTGTGACTACCAACCAAAAATTTGGAGGAAACAAACGACCCTGTCGAAGAGTGGTGTCCCTCGTCCACCACGTAAGAGTCTGTCTGACCTGCAGGGACAGACGACACCGCAGATTGAGGGAGTAAGGGCTCCCGTCCCATACTGCCAAGAGTGCATGCTGAAGGGGGCGAAGATGAAACTGGGCAAACGGAATAGCCTCGATTGCCGCCACCATCCTTCCTAGGACCCTCATGCAAAACCGGATGGTGTGAGGAATTGGTTGGCGAAGGATCCGTACCTCTTGGCGGAGAACTAAGGCCTTGTCCTGAGGAAGAATTATCAACCCTGAGCGGTGTCGAAATTCATCCCTAAAAAGGTGATCTTCCGAGATGGCACGGGAGATGACTTCTTCATATTTACCAGCCACCCCAAACGAGCAAGGGTGTCTAACGTAATGTTGACACTTTCCTCGCAAGTCTGAAAAGACGGACCCTTGATGAGGAGGTCGTCTAAGTAAGGCAGGACGACTATCCCCTGGAGTGCAGAATGGACACAACAGCAGCCATGATTTTTGTGAACACCCTGGGGGCTGTGGCTAGGCCGAATGGCAGGGCTGCGAACTGAGATGAAGTTTGCCGATGGCAAACCGAAGAAACCTTTGATGAGGGGGAAATATGGGGATGTGAAGATAGGCATCCTGAATATCTATTGATGCTAGAAATTCCCCTTTTTCCATGCTTGCAATGACCGAACGGAGAGATTCCATTCGGAAATGCCGAATTTTGACAAACCGGTTCAATCGCTTTAGATCTAGAATGGGCCTTACGGTACCATCCTTCTTGGGTACAATGAACAGGTTGGAATAAAATCCCTGACCTTTTTCGACCTCCGGTACAGGTACGACAACCCCGCTGTGTCGAAGAGACTCGACCGCCCTGAATAAGGCACAAATCCGAGACTCCTCCTTGGGAAGGCGCGAGGGAAAAAAGCGATTTGGGGGAAGGCTGGTAAATTCTATTTTGTACCCCGTGGAGACTAACTCCCTGACCCACTCGTCGTGAGTCACTGATAGCCAAGTGGGACGAAACCAGAGTAAACGGCCGCCTACCCTGGAAAAATTGACCGGATTCTGCCTCCAGTCATTTGTCCGAATATCTTTGGGGTTTGGACCCTCTGGATCTTGGCTGATAAGATTTCCCTCTTCCCAGAGGATTGGTCCTGTAGGTGACCTGGCGATCTCTGGCCTGATTAGGCCGACCTGAGCCGCTGGAGGTGGCTGGCATGGCCCAGCCTGGGTTACAAAAGGCCCTAAAACGAGGCTGAGGTTGTCGACGAAAAGGTTGTCTAATCCTTTGCTGAGGAAGGAAATTGCTCTTCCCTCCCGTTGCATCAGATATGAGCTGATCCAGTCTCTCGCCAAATAACCGACCACTCTGGTATGGTAAAGATGTAAGCGACTTTTTTGAGGTTGAATCTGCTCGCCAGGTTCTTAGCCACAAGGATCTTCTAATGGCAATTGCATTAGCAGCGGCTAATGCTGCGCAATTTGCCGCATCCATGGATGCATTAATTAAGAAGTCTCCAGCAAGAGCTATTTGATTAGAAATTTGGGTTACCTCAGACGGCACCTCTATGCCGTGAAGAGCTTTATTTAAAGACTCCGACCAGGATATTATGGCCTTGGCAACCCAAGTCGCTGCAAAAGAAGGAGAAAGAGCAGAACCTGATGCCTCAAATACCGAACGGGCCAAACTCTCAATTAGACGATCCGTTGGCTCCTTAATAGAGGAACCGCTGGGAATGGAGAGGAGCGTTTTAGATGCCAAACGCGAAACAGGAGGATCAACCGAAGGAGATTCTGTCCACTTCTTAAGGAGCTCAGGAGCAAAAGGATATCTAGTATTGAGAGCCTTTTGTCCAGCAAAGCGCTTGTCCGGTTTCTCCCGGTGGCGCTGCACTAATTCCTCAAACTCAGGATGAGCACCAAAAACCTTATGGGCTTGCCTGGCTCGTTTAAAGTACACCTTGTGACCAGAGGTCAAGGTGGACTCATCGTCTATCCCCAGAGTTTGATTGATAGCTTCGATCAAACTGTCAATTGTTTCTTGACTATACTGTGCCTCTAGATTAAGTGATTCTTCCAAATCGGAATCCGAATATTGATCACTTGCCAAAGGAGAGGGAGAGCGGGAGACGGAAGTAAAGGATGCCGAGGCTCCAGACGGCATGGGCGACACAGTGTGGGTTCGTTTCCCCTGTGTCTGCCTGGTGAGAGCGCGGCCCCTGCAGGCCTGAGGTTCCTGATATGTAGCCAAGACAGGTGAACCACTGTCCCTGCTCCTATCGGGAGCTTGAAGGGACTCGACCGCTCTGGTCAATGACGCCACAGATTGAGCCAGGGAAAGGGCCCACTCAGGGGGGCTTGACGCACTAGGCTCGGCTATAGGAGCGGGTTCCTGAGCCCGTTCAGAGTCACAGGCTTCGCAGACCCGAGAAGTCTGGGCGTGCGGAAAAGGAGACCTACAAGCAATGCATGCGGTATAAAGTATCGTATGAGTCTTGGTTCTTTTGGACATTCTAAATCCGTCACAGTACACAATAAACTGTATGTGTCAGTCAGCGGAAGGGGCGCAAAAGTGTGCAATAATTAGGCTGGAGGTAGTAACACTTACCCCAGTCCTGTATCCCCAGCGTTCTTTCGTGTATAACGAGCAGAAAGAAACAGGACATCCGAGCTCCAATTTTTCAAAAAAGAGCGCTTCTCAATCAGAGAGGAAGTGCTCATGTAGCCGAGCCTCAGGAGGGAGGGTCAAGAGGCGCGGCCAAGACGTCAGGGCTTCCGTCCCACCAACTTCCGGCCGCGGCCTATCTCCGGCAAAAGCCGGGGACTAAATTTGAAGCCGCGGCCTAGCGGCCACAGAAGCCGCGGTCTGAATTTCCAGCGGAGGCGGCCCCAAAGTCGGAGGGCGGGTCCGCCGGAAGAAGACGCCGCCGGAGGCGGAGCCCACCCCCGCGACCGCGACCCCTCTAGCTGACGCCGGCATTGCATACCTCCGACCCCGGCCTATCCCCGGCAAAAGCCGGGGTCTAGATTTGAAGCCGCGGCCTAGCGCTATCTGAAGCCGCGGCCTAAATTTTCCGGCGGCGGCCACCCCAAAGTCGGAGAGCGGCCCCGCCGGAAGAAAACGCCCGGGAGTACTCACGACCGCGGCTCCCCCTCCGGCCGACGCCGGCTACCATATTCCAGTCCGCGGCCTAGTTCCAGGGTAAAAGCCGGGGACTAAATTTTTGCCCGGAGCGCTGCTGTATCCCTTGGCATCTTGAAGGTGAGATTCTTCTTGCAGCTTCTGTCCACTTCTTAAGGACATTAAAGGGGGACTCTCCGTGAAAAAAGGAAAAAAAGGACGGTGCAGGAACCCTAACTCCATCACCCCTTCAGGGGATGAGGAGAGGGACCGTCCGCCTCCTTGCAGCACCGCAGTCTGGCATTGGTGGTGCAGTGGGGGCCGCACGGACTAACTCCTGCCTCTGTACAGCCTAGGGTTTCAATACCTTAGGGTGGTCAGGGCTGAGTCCGGCATTCATGTCCCACGTTGCGGGAGAGGATACGTTGGAGGCTTTACTCCACGTGCTCGCCCGTTGATGGTTTGGGGAGATCGGACCCTTTCAATAGGATCCGTCGCCCCTGTCTCATCTTCGTGGGGGAAAAAAAAAAAAAAAAAAATGGTCTGGAAAAAGAACCAGACGTGTGCCTCCATCAGACACTAAGCAATAACTGGATTTGCCTGCGGCCAGTGCTGAGGTGTATACGGCGGAGGAGGAGCTAACCTTTTTTATGTTTACTTAGTGTCAGCCTCCTAGTGGCAGTAGCATACACCCACAGTCCACAGTCCTGTGTCCCCCAATGAGACGAAGGAGAAATAATAAATCCCTGACGAACTGGGGGCAAGCAAACACCCCCGGTTCGTGACAGGGTGTAATGAACATTTTAATCCAATAGATGAGGCACACAATTGTGTAACATTGGGCTGCAGTAATAAAAATTATGTTTTTTTTCACTAAAATGTTGTTTTGGCCCCACAGTTTTAATTTTCACAAGGGTTATTAGGAGGAAATGGGTCACAAAATTTGTGATGTAATTTCTCCCAAGTTCGCCAATATCCTATACTGTATATTATCATCACAGTTTAAGACTCAGGAAAGAAACATAGATAATACTGGAATAGTTTAGGGGTGCTATGTCACATTTGCAGAGCCCCTGAGGTGCCACAACAGCAGAACCTTCTGTATGTGACCCCATTTTACAAACTGCACCCCTCAGTGAATACATCTAGTGATGCAGTGAGGATATTGACTGAATTGTCAGTGAATTTTATACCATTCTGTGGTGAAAAATTAATAATTACATTTTTATCACCAAAATACTGTTTTAGCCCAGATTTTTTTTTTATTTTCACAAAGGAAAATGAGTAAAAAAAAGGCTCCATAATTTGTTACACAATTTCTCCTGAAGGTGGCAATAGTACAAATAAGGCTGTACAGGACTGTTTGGCCACACGGCGAGACATGGGAGGGAAAGAGTGCTATTTGACTTTCAGAATAGTTTGCAGAGCCCCTGATGTACCTAAACAGTGTAAACCCCCCTCAATTGACCCCATATTTGAATTTAAAACCCTCTGGAAATTCATCTATGGGAGCAGTGACGATTTTGACTCTTTCGGCATTTTTCAGAAACAAAACACGCGGTGGAAGTTGCAGAGTGAAAACTGCAAATATGACATTGTAGAGGTTGTACATTGTAGTGCCCAGCACATTATAGTGCCCAGTACATTATAGTGCCCAGTACATTATAGTGCCCAGTACATTATAGTGCCCAGTACATTATAGTGCCCAGTACATTTTAGTGCCCAGTACACTGTAGTGTTGGTACACTGTATTGCCCAGTACATTATAGTGCCCGTACATTGCAGTGCCTAGTGTATTGTAGTGCCCAGTACATTATAGTGGCCAGTATATTGCAGGGTAATCAATACAGATTAGGACAATTCTATATTTACAGAAGGATTTATGTAAACTAGAAGCTTGGGCTGATAAATGGCAAATGAGCTTTAATGGGGATAAATGTAAGGTCATGCACTTGGGTAGAGGAAACAAGATGTATAATTATGTGCTTGATTGTAAAACACTGGGCAAAACTGTCACTGAAAAAGACCCGGGTGTATGGGTGGACGACAAACTCACATTTAGTGGCCAATGTCAGGCACCTGCTGCCAAGGCAAATAAAATAATGGGATGCATTAGACGAGGCATAGATGCTCATGAGGAGAACATAATTTTACCTCTATACAAGTCACTGGTGCGACCACACTTAGAATACTGTGTGCAGTTCTGGTCTCCGGTGTATAAGAAAGACATAGCTGAACTGGAGCGGGTGCAGAGAAGAGCGACCAAGGTTATTAGAGCACTGGGGGGTCTGCAATACCAAGACAGGTTATTACACTTGGGGTTATTTAGTTTGGAAAAACGAAGGCTTAGGGGTGATCTTATTACAATGTACAAATATATGAGGGGACAGTACAAAGACCTTTCTAATGATCTTTTTACTCTTAGACCTGTGACGGGGACAAGGGGGCATCCTCTACGTCTGGAGGAAAGAAGGTTTAGCCATAATCACAGACGCAGATTCTTTACTGTAAGAGCAGTGAGACTATGGAACTCTCTGCCGTCTAATGTTGTAATGAGTGATTCACTACTAACATGTAAGAAGGGACTGGATGTAAAGTATAATATTACAGGCTATATTCACTAGTTTCCTAGATACTGCGTTGATCCAGGGAGCTAGTCTGATTGCCGTATGTGGAGTCAGGAAGGAATTTTTTTCCCCAATGTGAAGCTTACTGTTTGCCACTTGGGTTTTTTTTTTGCCTTCCTCTGAATCAACATGTTAGGGCAGGTTAGGATACGATATGGGTTGAACTAGATGGACTTAAAGTCTTCCTTCAACCTTAAATACTATGTTACTATATTGTAGTGCCCAATACACTGCAGTGTTGGTACATTGTAGTGTCCAGTACATTGTACCCAACTTGCACTTCTGGAGCCACGTACCCATAAATTAAGTGTGCTCTCTTAACTACATTATTGGCAAACATGTGGATGCTACCGGCGGTTTAATCAAATTGTGGGGCTCAGAAAAGAGGGGGACATTTGGATTAAGTAGTGCAGATTTTGCCACATTTCTTATGGTGAGTGTAATTTCGCTTTACCAGAGCCTTTGCGCTACCAATAACTTGCACACCCAGCTATATCTGTTACGTGGGGACTTTTATTGTGAATTGAGTTGAAGCTTATGTTAGGAATATTTAAAAAAACATTTGGGAACACATTTATCCTGTGCACTACATTGAGCACTTACATAGGTTTCCATTTAAATCTCAGAGTGACGTGATTCAGATGAACCCCCGAGGAATCTATTCATTATAAGACACCAGAGTCACTCTGGACCCTCTTTGGCCTCTGTTCAACTTTGTCCTTTTCAGAAGTGCACAAAACTGAGGCCAACAACACGTATATAAATCCTAAAAATAAAAACACCAATAGATGAAAAGTGGCCAGATGGCGTCCACAGTGCCTCCATCTGACTCTTTATAGGGAATCTTCAGCCAGGGGTTCTGTCCGAAACACAAATTTCAGAGATTTACACGGAAACCCCGATGTACTCCTTCTCGACCTCCCCCTCATCTCTTCTTCCCACAACCGCATACAAGACTTCTCCCGGGCTTCCCCCATACTCTGGAACTCCCTGCCGCAAAACATCAGACTTTCACCAACAACGGAGACCTTCAAGAAAAACCTGAAGACCCACCTGTTCCGACAAGCCTACAACCTGCAATGATCCTCAGTGTACTGAACTATCGCATGACCAGCTCTACCCTCTCCTAGTGTATTCTCACCCATCCCTGTAGACTGTGAGCCCTCGCGGGCAGGGTCCTCTCTCCTTCTGTACTTGTGTGTCCCTTGTCTAGCACATGTTTATTGTACCTGTCTATATTTTTCCCTTTTCATATGTAAAGTGCCATGGAATAAATGGCGCTATAAAAATGTATAATAATAATATAATAATAATGTAAGAGCTCAGCGCAGAGAGCAGGATAAATGTGCGCCGAGCCTTACTGCGATCTTTAGGAGGCAGAATGTACAAATCAACAGCATGTGAAGAGATGATTTTATTTATTTTTTAAGCAGATTTATATCAGGTTTTTATGTTTGGCTGATCTCACATTAAAAGACGCTTTTTATTGCAAAAACTCGTCTTTTCTTCTCTATCTTTTGAGAGCTATAATTTTTTTCATATTTCAGCCCACAAAGTCATGCGAGTGTGTCTTTGGGGACAAAATTACATTTTCAGTGATACCATTTTTTATTTCCATTTGTCTTTTTTGCGGTTGTAAGAAATATGTGTACTTTATTTTTATTTTAAATAAATATATGTATTCATTGGTATGATTTTTTTCTTTATTTTGTGTTTTTAAAAATATTTTAACAACATTTTAAAACTATTTTTTTTTCCTGTATCCTGCACGATCACTATCATGTACTCATACGTCAAAGGTCATGAAGGGGTTAATTTCACCAAGAGCAAAGGACTGGTCTTAAAATTTAAAAATTTCCTTCAAAGCCCCAAAGACAAACTGGCAGGGAACGCAGACTGTGAGCCCCAATGAGAACATCGAAGATGATGTCTGTAAACGGCTGGGGAATTACCGTATATACTCGAGTATAAGCCGACCCCCCTAATTTTGCCACAAAAAAACTGGGAAAACTTATCGACTCGAGTATAAGACTAGGGTGGAAAATGAGATTATGCCCCATATGTTGCCCCATGTATTATGCCCCACAAGATGCTCCATGTATTGTGCCCCATATACTGCTCATGTATTGTGCCCCATAGATGCTCCATAGATTATGCCCCCATAGATGCTCCTTAGATTATGCCCCCATAGATGCTCCTTAGATTATGCCCCCATAGATGCTCCATGTATTATGCCCCCATAGATGCTCCATAGATTATGCCCCATAGATGCTCCTTAGATTATGCCCCCATAGATGCTCCATAGATTATCCCCCCATAGATGCTCCTTAGATTATGCCCCCATAGATGCTAAAAGATTATGCCCCCATAGATGCCCCATGTATTATGCCCCCATAGATGCCCCATGTATTATGCCCCCATAGATGCTCCTTAGATTATGCCCCCATAGATGCTCCATGTATTATGCCCCCATAGATGCTCCATAGATTATGCCCCCATAGATGCTCCATAGATTATGCCCCCATAGATGCTCCATAGATTATGCCCCCATAGATGCTCCTTAGATTATGCCCCCATAGATGCTCCATAGATTGTGCCCCCATAGATGCTCCATAGATTATGCGCCCATAGATGCTCCATAGATTATGCCCCATAGATGCTCCTTAGATTATGCCCCATAGATGCTCCATGTATTATGCCCCATAGATGCTCCATAGATTATGCCCCCATAGATGCTCCTTAGATTATGCCCCCATAGATGCTCCATAGATTATGCCCCCATAGATGCTCCATAGATTATGCGCCCATAGATGCTCCATAGATTATGCCCCCATAGATGCTCCTTAGATTATCCCCCCATAAATGCTCCATGTATTATGCCCCCATAGATGCTCCTTAGATTATGCCCCCATAGATGCCCCATGTATTATGCCCCCATAGATGCCCCATGTATTATGCCCCCATAGATGCCCCATGTATTATGCCCCCATAGATGCTCCATAGATTATGCCCCCATAGATGCTCCATAGATTATGCCCCCATAGATGCTCCATAGATTATGCCCCCATAGATGCTCCTTAGATTATGCCCCCATAGATGCTCCTTAGATTATGCCCCCATAGATGCCCCATGTATTATGCCCCCATAGATGTCCCATGTATTATGCCCCCATAGATGCTGCATTGAGTAGGCCCCTTATGCTGCTGCCACTGCTGCTGCTGCTGCAAAAAAAGACATACTCACCTCTCGTCGTTGGGGGACAGGTGCCGGTGTCATCGCTCGCTCAGGGCCCCGGCACCTGCGATATTTACCTGTCACCGGGTCCACCGCTGAGCGCCACTGTCTTCCGGGTCCTTGGCAGTGAATGATAAGGAAGAGGGCACGGCGCGCAGTAACCACGTCATCGCGCCCTCTGCCTGAACATCGCAGCAAGAGGACCCGAGGACACAGCGGCGAGCAACGGCGGACCGGGTGACAGGTAAATATCGCTTATACACACCCTTCCGCCAGCGCATCTCTGCCCTGCTCTTCTCCCGCGGTCTCCGGCGCCAGTGTTCAGAGGTCAGGTGGAACTGCTCATTAAAGTCATGAATATGCGCATATTCATGACTTTAATGAGCGGTACCACCTGACCGCTGAACACTGGCGCCGGCGACCGTGGGAGAAGAACAGGGCAGAGATGCGCTGGCGGAAGGGTGTGTAAATAGAACAGATGCGCTCCGCCTCCCCCTGTATATGACTCGAGTATAAGCCGAGAGGGGGACTTTCAGCCCTAAAAAATGGGCAGATAATCTAGGCTTATACTCGAGTATATACGGTAATTGTGCAAGAAAAGTAAGTGTCATAATAAATATAGTACTTTTATTTTGTAATTTACAGCTACCGTCAATTTCACAAATTCCAACATCTCTAAAATATTTTACAGCCATGAAGCAAAAAGACAAAGCAACAGCCATCTACATCACATGATATACCGCCATATCCAACCAGTGGGATCCAAGAGTTTACCTCTCCCCTCAGCAGATAATAGAAATATAGAAGAGTTTAACTCTCCACTCAGCAGATAATAATAGAAATATAGAAGAGTTTACCTCTCCACTCAGCAGATAATAGAAATGTAGAAGAGTTTACCTCTCCACTCAGCAGATAATAATAGAAATACAGAAAAGTTTACCTCTCCACTCAGCAGATAATAGAAATATAGAAGAGTTTAACTCTCCACTCAGCAGATAATAATAGAAATATAGAAGAGTTTACATCTCCACTCAGCAGATAATAATAGAAATATAGAAGAGTTTACCTCTCCACTCAGCAGATAATAATAGAAATATAGAAGAGTTTACCTCTCCACTCAGCAGATAATGATAGAAATATAGAAGAGTTTACCTCTCCACTCAGCAGATAATAGAAATATAGAAGAGTTTACCTCTCCACTCAGCAGATAATAATAGAAATATAGAAGAGTTTACCTCTCCACTCAGCAGATAATAATAGAAATATAGAAGAGTTTACCTCTCCACTCAGCAGATAAAAATAGAAATATAGAAGAGTTTACCTCTCCACTCAGCAGATAATAATAGAAATATAGAAGAGTTTACTCTCCACTCAGCAGATAATAGAAATATAGAAGAGTTTACCTCTCCACTCAGCAGATAATAATAGAAATATAGAAGAGTTTACCTCTCCACTCAGCAGATAATAATAGAAATATAGAAGAGTT
Source organism: Oophaga sylvatica (assembly GCA_033576555.1). Classification (NCBI taxonomy): domain Eukaryota; kingdom Metazoa; phylum Chordata; class Amphibia; order Anura; family Dendrobatidae; genus Oophaga; species Oophaga sylvatica. Next base: position 28,363 of record JARQOD010009391.1, read on the forward strand.
TACCACTCCACTCAGCAGATAAAAATAGAAATATAGAAGAGTTTACCCCTCCACTCAGCAGATAATAGAAATATAGAAGAGTTTACCTCTCCTCTCAGCAGATAATAGAAATATAGAAGAGTTTACCTCTCCACTCAGCAGATAATAATAGAAATATAGAAGAGTTTACCTCTCCACTCAGCAGATAATAGAAATATAGAAGAGTTTACCCCTCCACTCAGCAGATAATAGAAATATAGAAGAGTTTACCTCTCCACTCAGCAGATAATAGAAATATAGAAGAGTTTACCTCTCCACTCAGCAGATAATAATAGAAATATAGAAGAGTTTACCTCTCCACTCAGCAGATAATAATAGAAATATAGAAGAGTTTACCTCTCCTTCAGCAGATAATAGAAATATAGAAGAGTTTACCCCTCCACTCAGCAGATAATAGAAATATAGAAGAGTTTACCTCTCCACTCAGCAGATAATAGAAATATAGAAGAGTTTACCTCTCCACTCAGCAGATAATAATAGAAATATAGAAGAGTTTACCTCTCCACTCAGCAGATAATAATAGAAATATAGAAGAGTTTACCACTCCACTCAGCAGATAAAAATAGAAATATAGAAGAGTTTACCCCTCCACTCAGCAGATAATAGAAATATAGAAGAGTTTACCTCTCCTCTCAGCAGATAATAGAAATATAGAAGAGTTTACCTCTCCACTCAGCAGATAATAATAGAAATATAGAAGAGTTTACCTCTCCACTCAGCAGATAATAGAAATATAGAAGAGTTTACCTCTCCACTCAGCAGATAAAATAGAAATATAGAAGAGTTTACCCCTCCACTCAGCAGATAATAGAAATATAGAAGAGTTTACCTCTCCTCTCAGCAGATAATAGAAATATAGAAGAGTTTACCTCTCCACTCAGCAGATAATAATAGAAATATAGAAGAGTTTACCGCTCCACTCAGCAGATAATAATAGAAATATAGAAGAGTTTACCTCTCCACTCAGCAGATAATAATAGAAATATAGAAGAGTTTACCTCTCCACTCAGCAGATAATAATAGAATATAGAAGAGTTTACCTCTCCACTCAGCAGATAATGATAGAAATATAGAAGAGTTTACCTCTCCACTCAGCAGATAATAATAGAAATATAGAAGAGTTTACCTCTCCACTCAGCAGATAATAATAGAAATATAGAAGAGTTTACCCCTCCACTCAGCAGATAATAATAGAAATATAGAAGAGTTTACCTCTCCACTCAGCAGATAATAATAGAAATATAGAAGAGTTTACCCCTCCACTCAGCAGATAATAATAAAAATATAGAAGAGTTTACCTCTCCACTCAGCAGATAATGATAGAAATATAGAAGAGTTTACCTCTCCACTCAGCAGATAATAGAAATATAGAAGAGTTTTCCTCTCCACTCAGAAGATAATAATAGAAATATAGAAGAGTTTACCTCTCCACTCAGCAGATAATAATAGAAATATAGAAGAGTTTACCCCTCCACTCAGCAGATAACGATAGAAATATAGAAGAGTTTACCTCTCCACTCAGCAGATAATAGAAATATAGAAGAGTTTACCTGTCCACTCAGCAGATAATAATAGAAATATAGAAGAGTTTACCTCTCCACTCAGCAGATAATAGAAATATAGAAGAGTTCACCTCTCCACTCAGCAGATAATAATAGAAATATAGAAGAGTTTACCTCTCCACTCAGCACATAATAATAGAAATATAGAAGAGTTTACCTCTCCACTCAGCAGATAATAGAAATATAGAAGAGTTTACCTCTCCACTCAGCAGATATAATAGAAATATAGAAGAGTTTTCCTCTCCACTTAGTAGATAATAATAGAAATATAGAAGAGTTTACCCCTCACTCAGCAGATAATAATAGAAATATAGAAGAGTTTACCTCTCCACTCAGCAGATAATAATAGAAATATAGAAGAGTTTACCTCTCCACTTAGTAGATAATAATAGAAATATAGAAGAGTTTACCCCTCCACTCAGCAGATAATAATAGAAATATAGAAGAGTTTAAATCTCCACTCAGCAGATAATAATAGAAATATAGAAGAGTTTACCCCTCCACTCAGCAGATAATAATAGAAATATAGAAGAGTTTACCTCTCCACTCAGCAGATAATGATAGAAATATAGAAGAGTTTACCTCTCCACTCAGCAGATAATAATAGAAATATAGAAGAGTTTACCCCTCCACTCAGCAGATAATAATAGAAATATAGAAGAGTTTACCTCTCCAAATTAGTAGATAAAAAAAGAAATAGAAGAGTTTAAAACCCCCCCACTCAGCAGGAAAAAATAAAATAAAAGGAAAATTTTCCTCTCCCCCCAGCGATAATAATAAAATATAGAAGAGTTTTCCCCTCCACTTAGTTGATTTAAAAATAGAAAAATTAAAGAGTTTTTCCCCCCCTAAACATTAAAAAAAAAAAAATAGAAGGTTTTTCCTCCCATCAGCAGAAAAAATAATGAAAAATAGAAAAGTTTAAACCCCCCCAACAGCAGATAAAAATAGAAAAAATAGAAGATTTACCTCTCCACCAGCAGATAATGATAGAAATATAGAAGGTTTTTCCTCTCCCCTCCAAACGGGTAAAAATAGAAAAAAGAAGAGTTTACCCTCCAAATCAGCAGATAATAATAGAAATATAGAAGAAATTTACCTCCCACTCAAACAGAAAAATAGAAAAAATTGAAGAGTTTTACCCCTTCCCCTCAAAAGATAAAAAATAGAAATATTGAAAGTTTACCTTTTCCACTCAGCAGATAATTTAAAAGAAATATAGAAAAAAGTTTACCCCTCCACTCAGCGATAATTTAAGAAATATAGAAGAGTTTTCCTCTCCCCCAGCAGATAATTTAAAAGAAATAAAAGAAGAGTTTTCCCCTCCACTCAGCAAAAAAAATAGAAATTTTAGAAAAGTTTACCCTCCATCAGCGATAAAAACAAAAATAGAAGAGTTTACCTCCCAAATCAGCAGATAATTACCAAAATTGAAGAGTTTACCTCTTTCCCCTAACAGATTTTTAATTGAAATATAGAATGTTTACCCCCCCACTCAGCAGATAAAAAAAGAAATTTTAGAAGAGTTTAAAAACCCCCCACTTTAGCAAAATAATAATTTGAAATATAAAAGAGTTTACCTCTCCACTCAAATAATAGAAATATAGAAGAGTTTTAAACCCCTTTAAATCAGA